>JAHRHJ020003783.1:0-117512 GCA_019776745.2 Taxus chinensis
CAAACCCCTGCAATTTGCAAACCTGCGTGTTTTCCCCTCCCTCTGTATTCTTTCCAGTTTGGTTGGTGGCTCTGTCCCCTAGCTACTATCAATGATGAAGATCAAATTTCAGGACAGGAGCAAATGTCCTCCCTATCTCCACTGATTCGCTCGTTCGCATATTGGAGACAGCGCGCTCATCATCTTGATTTCAGTGATTTTTGGTAAGATGGCCGACGCAAACCCTACACCAAGGCACAGATTCACAATAGTGGTTGGGCTTTTTTTCTGGAGGTTTCCAATCTCAGTACATTGTGCTACAACCGTGCTTTATTGCTTGCTCACTTCGACCCCGTATTCGAGTGATTGACCAATATACATGGAACTCATCGCCAAATTGATGCGGCCACCATTAGCACTGCTCTGAGATTCCGAGATGGATAATGCTATAACTAGTCTTTTCCGGGATCAAATCACAGCCCTGATTCGACCAAGACAAGTGACAAATACAAGGCATAGTGGCGAAGTCCTGCTGAGACCTAAGAAAGGAGCTTCTTCGCCATGACAAAACCCTCTTCTGAGTAAGATTTCAATGAAAGTTGTCAACTCATAATCTTGCTGGCTCGGGTTGGGGTTTTGGCCCTCTACCAAGCGAATTGCACTTCTGGATGTGCCCGCTCATCAGCATGGTGTGGCGAAGGCACAATATCAATTGGCGGAATCATAAGCATGATTTGACGGAGGCAGCTGTCCAATGTACAGCAAATGAAGAGTTATATATGACGGTCATACCGATGTATACCCTGGCCAGTGTCACGGCAATGGTTTGGCTTTTTCTTACATCGACGTCAAACAGATGATCCAGTATATGCTTACTGCCCGCAGTACCCTAGAACCAGCAATCGTAATTTTCAAGGGTAATGATGCTTTCACCATGTACGTGTCAGCTGCTCGGGTGTACTGCTAGAAGTGTTCAATAAGCCATGAACCTAGATCGCAATATGGTAATTAGTTCATCCAATTCAAGACATTTTCTTATGTCAGGCTTGCTGGCTATGAGAGCACTCCTCGCGGCTTCCATGTTCTGGCAATATAAATGGCCTTGATATAAATATGTAGGCAACTAGAACAAGTTGCACAGAACTTGCAGAATAAGAATATTCTGGTCTTGCACTTTTCCCCATCTTCTGGGAAACTACACTTGCAAAAACAGCTCTGGATGCTCAGAACATAGAGAGAGCTCTAGTACCGTATCCCGTTCATTTCTTCACAGGCAAGACCTGCTTTGAATTGAAAACTTTTATTGTAACAGAACATCAGATAATCTACCATCATAAGGTCCGTCCAGAAGACTACTGGGCTGACTGAGCAGATTTTTGATGCCAGAAAAGCCTTGTTGCAGGTTTCTCCCTGCAATTGATCCAAGAACCTGTCTAGCCAAGTTCCTGAAGGTCTCCATGGATACAACTTGATCTCTACTGTATGAGTATGAAATGTATTTAAGCACACTCCTTTGGAAGACGCTGGATTGAACAGGAAAAGAGGGGCTGATCTGTGAGATCCTTGCTCCCAGTCTTATCAGGACTAAGGTCTTGGTTTGATAGGATGGTTCTATAAATCAGAGGCATTCAGGAATCCTCTTCTAAGGATGCTTCAACCCAAGAAGAAAGCATCTAATTCCAAGGTCAGAACACCAGTGAAGACCCCTTCCTGCTTCATCAATACGGACTGTGGCTTCTACTCCTTCTTCCTCCACTTAATTGTAACCAGAAAAAGCTCAAGGATGTTAGAAGGAGCCTGTGGAAAGTGAACCTCAATAGAAATCAAGCAGAGTTGCCTATGGGACCATAGAACATCACATGTTCTCATTGAAAGTGAAGAAAGTGAAAACCAACTCTTTTGGCAAGTGCTTCCTGAATATCCAGCTGATAAAGATAAGAAATCCAGAGCACTGATCTTTCAGGTGATGTTGACGATCTTCTTCTTTCCGCAATTGCCCGCCCAATTGCCCCCACTCCCATCTTCCTCAACTCGAGTCAACCTCCGTTAGACCCCCAAGACCTTGACGTCATGACTCTTCTGTCCTTGGTCCCCTTTCCCCTCCCTGTGATTCCTCTTCTTCCTCTTTTTTGTGGTGGGTGGCAGACCTTTGGTGTTGAAAAAAGGCAGGGTAATTTGCCCTCCAAAGCTCAGGACCACATTTTGATGCCATTGCAAAAGCCTTTTTTGTCACCCACTCCTTCTCTTTTCCCCTAGATCCACTTTTCCCTCTAGATATTATCGTGATTCGCATTTCCACAATATCGGTCCTTTCTCTTTTCGCTTTCCAAGCCTACAACGATAATCCAAGCAGGACTGTAAACTTGGGCATTTATCTGACTTAGAAGCTCTCGGAGAATCCCAAATGGGAGAGTCTAAAATACCTCAAACCCCTGAAGTGAAATTCACGAACCTCGAGAACCCGTCACGAGTCATTGGGAGGGATAGATAAAGGGCAAACAAAACTATTGAACAGTTGGAAGAACAGCTCAGGTTCTCACAGGTTCATCCAATCTCTTTGTCCTAACTAAGGACCATTTTTAGAAGACCCACCCTAAACCCCCATTGACTACTCTCCCACCTCCTATAATTCTAAAATTCTAAGCCAAGATGAAAGTGCAGAGTAATCAAAGATATGCACAAGTATTCTGTCTATGGGCGAGCCAGTGAAGCCCTGGTGTATGACATGGCTTTTGCTAGGAGTAAACTTCATTCGATGAAGCTTTCAATTAACGAAAAGGTGAGCAATGTCCAACTGGAAGTCTCTCCTCTCCTCATTAGCAATATCATTGATAAGAGCTCACACTCGGGAGCAGTTGCATAGTAGACCTTGACTCATGGGACAGCAGATGAAGACGTTCTATTGTGAGGTTAAAGTCTTTGATGATCAGGATAATTTTTCGAGTCCGTGGTCTATCGTGTGAAGTGATGATTAAGTCCTGGAGGAGGCTTTGGGAGACCTAAGAACAGTTGGCAGACATGGTGACGCTTTCGAAAGCACTGGTGTCTCTGCTTCAAAGCACAATTTCAAAGATATACACTGTCAATTCAGGTGAAACTTCTGGTACTAGTCCTTTTCCTTGTAAAATCAACTCAATTCAGAGCTTTGTCAAAGATAACCTATCACGGAAAGTTCCATCTCCAGGAGAAAATGAATTAGATTTGCTCTCTTCCCTCCCATTGAAGAAGCAACGCAAGATTATCATACTCATGTCGAGTTTATAATGAGATGGAGAAGTTTCTGGATTTTTTGATTGACTCATCCTACAACCAACACTTCAGTGCCTCATTGAGCGGCTACTGACTTAAAGAAAGTTCAGGGCAGCGGATCTGAAGTCATGGGTCCCTCTCAGTACTGCCACCTTTCCTTCTTTCCCCATTCTTTTCTCTTCTTCCTTTCTTTTCCAATTTTTCTTTTCTTTGTAAGGTTGAGTTATTGTGTTGGCAGTCCTTAACTATTCTGTTAAAAGAGCGGTACGAAGAGTAATTGATTTGTAAGCTATATAATGGCCTTCTTTGCGCCATTTTGAAAAAGAGGAAGAACTTGGCATATTTTCTGAAAAGTGTAAATAGATCATAAGAGAAATCAATACAAAAGGGCTTTCCCATTCATTGTCTATCCAATCTATGTTATCTCCTGTGTTTTCATTTATAATCTTTGTGAAGATCATTTGTTTCTAGTTCGTTAGTCTCACTGATTGCATACTTTTCAAATATTGCGAGTATAGTGATCTTGTATAACCAAGAAGGAACTTTGTTTCCTTGATTAATGAATCTGTGTTATGTTAAGAAACTTTGTGTTCTAAGCAGATGTTATTTACAGAACTTTGTGTCTGGTAAATTCTGTCTTATTTCTTCGATACAAACGATCTTGTTTTAAATTCACTGCAACTTCGTATACATAAAGGATTATTCTGCTATCTATAATCCTGCATGTTACCTCTTCTGCTCTTTCCTCGTATTCTCCTTTCCTCAGTCCTTTTGTAACTGATGATCCTTCATGGAAAACACTTTCGTAATATCCAAGTTCAACTATACAAATCATGTTTTGTATATTTGTAAATAAATTCGTTTCTGAATAAGGGAACCTCTCCCATTAAAGAGGAGGGGACTTCTTGTCCCCTAACTGTTGCTCTTCTTAAAAGTCCTATTTGAAAACCAACAGTTTTTGGCGACTCCGTTGGGGAAAAATCACATTCCAGTTCTAGTAATTTTTTTGATCATCTTTTGATCTGGCGACTCCGCGTTTTACTCGAGGGAGAAAGGACCCTTGGTATCGAAGATTCTCAGTTTCAGATTTTGGAGCAGCAGGGTTTTCCTTTCCCTTCAACAAGAAATAGAAGAACTCGTTCGACAATGAGCACTCCATCTGTTCAAGATAGAAGTCCTACGGGTGGTATTCCTTCAGAACCTAGTTAGTCCCTAATCTACGAGCTTTGATTCTCGCTGGTGTTAAAGTTCCTCTCCAAGCCGTTTTTCAAGCCATTTTTCCAAGAATGGCGGCACAATTTCCATGGGGTCAACGTGTCAGGCCCCTCTGGCCTCTTACTCAACCTTTGCATGAGTTACCCAGAGGTAACCAGAAGAACTTCCCCAAATTTAAAGGCGATGGCAAAGTACATCCTGATGAACATATTGCACGGCCTTCATAGTTACATGTGGAGTTTTGGGAGTTGAACATGAAGACGTCTCAGTAAGACTGTTCGTTGAGACGTTACAGGATAATGCTGCTGATTAGTTCTATCACCTTCCGGCTGGTGCCTATCACCGACTGGAATACAATGAGAACTCAATTCGAAAACCGTTTCAAGCCGGCAGAAGATGTGCATGCCCTGCTTGCCCAAATTTCTTAGATAAAGAAAGATCCATCAGAACCCATGAGAGAATTTGTGGCTCTGGATTCAGCAGACTGATCAACAAAATTCCTGTAGCCTACCCGACCTGTTGATCAAATCCAAAAATGTTTCTTTCTAAATGCTCAAACACCCAAAGTTAGTTATGCACCAAGATTAGTTATGCACTAATCTCGGATACGTCTCGCAACATTGGTCGAGGATCAAGACTCTGGCTGTTAGTGTCGAGGGATGACTTGATCATGTCAGGGAAATTGAGAAGAGACCCTTCCAAATCTAAGTCTGCTGCTTCTTCCTCTTCCACCCCTGGACCTAACACTGACCCATTAGTTCAGAAGCTTGCGAATGATCTCATCTTGCTATAAAGAAACAACTAGCTCAGCACGCTCCTTATGCAGACGTTCCGAGGAGAAATTTCCAGCCTAGGAATCATTTGCCTACTTCTCAAACAAGATTAGCACTTGAAGGACCTCCTGTTAGAGGTCCCTGTGAATGCAACCTGTGAAGTTGAAGAACCAGATGATGATGAAGATAATGAAGCTTGCGAAGAGTTTGCGAGAGAATTTGATGATGAGGTAGAAGAACTTGAGGGGATCTTCGAGTGAATTTCTTTACCACTGAGGGCATTGATGATGGATGATGACTATGATGAAGTAGTAGCAGACATGAACAGCGAATCTTTTCACTGTCATGACTCGAGAAGCAGACAAAGTCAGAGGGAGAAGGTGACCCAGCCTACCTAAGAAATCTAAGGAGCAGTCGGCAACTATTCCCTGTAATTGCAAGAAGAGGATCTCCTATCCCTACTTCGTCTACACCAGAAGGTGAGTCCTATCAATCCAGTTACCAAAGTTGCTTCTTCTTTTTCTCCTAAAGTTGATAAGCCTAGAAGTTCCAAATGATGATGGCCCGTCCACTTCTGGATCCTTTGATATTGTTGATCACCTGAAAAAGAACAAGGTACGAATCTCAGAAGCTGAGTACTATCAAACCCATCCCAAAGCCTTTGCCCAAAATGATCCACTTTGTTAATTCCAACTCTAAGACCACTTCTAAAGGCCTTCTTACCTACTCCTCCCTCTGCGCCACAGCCCAGTCTGGTAGCTGCTGTCACCTCGCCTGGTGACAAAATTAAACCATTTTATGTAACACTTCTTATAGCTGGCCATAGGCTCAGTAATTGTGTCATTGACTCAGGAGCCTCAGATAATGTGATGCCTGCTAAAGTAGCTCATGCTTTAGGCCTGACCCTCACACGCACTTATGGATCTTGTTACTCCATGGAGAGTAAAGAAGTGCCCCTGGTCGGAAGAATTAAAGATGCACAAGTGGCTTTTGCTGCCTTGCCTGAAAAGAAAGTGTTGGCTACCATCTTAGTAGCAGATATCCCTCCTTCATACGGGATGTTGCTAAGTAGGAACTTCTGCAAAGATGTGGGTGGGGAAATCCAAATGGACTGGTCACATGCACTCGTGCCTGTTAATGGACAAATGAAGAAGTTGCTGCCTGAGAAGCAATCTGAGTATATTGTGCATAAAACGGATGATCCTAGAGCACAAATACTCTACGAGGATATGGGGCATGGTAACTACATGATTATGTCCCCTGATGAAATCCGACCCCCCAAAGTGTCTCCTAAAGATCCTAATGGGGTTTGGATTTTAGAGTTTGATGGAAGTTGCTCCTCAGTTGGTTCCGGAGCCGGTGTCTTGCTGGTGTCACCTGAACGAAGCCTTCATCCTTTTTCATTTAAGTTGCAGTTCGAAAACACTAATAATACAGCAGAGTATGAGGCTCTCATTCTTGGACTGCAAGTGGCCAAAGAACAAGGTGTGAAGAATCTTCTGGCTCGTGGTGATGCAGAATTGATTGTAAAGCAAGTCAGAAACCTTTTTCAAGTAAAAAATGGAAGGCTGAAACATTACCGGAATCAGGTTTGGGATTCCATTGAATTCCTTGATGCTTTCTCCATTGAGGCAATACCTAGGGAGAAGAATAGCAGGGCTGATTCACTAGCAGTCTCAGGGTCACTACTGATTCCTCATCCTGATTTCTCTCAGGATAAGTTCACTATTGAGATGGTCCATCGGCCTAGTGTACCTGATAATACCAATAACTGGCAAGTTTTCAATGATGATCAACATTTGCTTTCCTTCCTGGAACTCAAGGGTAATTTCGAACAACTGTATTTTGAGGGAAGTGACAACCTACCTCGTGAGAGTGTGCCCTTTGACCAAGCAGTTGCCCAAGGAGAAGAAACAGATCAAGATGGATGCATCAATCTCAAAGGAAACAAGATTCCTAAAGGGTTGGTGAGTTTGGAGGAACTATTTGATAAACATGACAGGTATGTGAAATCTAGAGCTTCTACTGGACCTCAGCAATCAGCTGAGTATGATAAGATTGATATTGGGAGTCCTAATGACCCTAAGCTAGTGAATATTGGAAAATGTTGCACAGCAGATGAGAGGAAGAAAGCAATTGATCTTTTAAAAAGGTATAAGGATGTTCTTGCTTACTCTTATGAGGATCTAAAAGCCTTCAAGCCAAAAGATATGCAGCACTCTATTCCTCTTAAGCCTGGAATTAAGCCTTTCAAGCAGAAACAGAGGCAATACAACCCCAAAATAGCTGACACCATCTTTCAGGAAATTCAGAAGTTGTTGAAGGCTAAAATCATTTTTCCCATTCACCATTCAACATGGATTGCAAATATTGTGCCTGTTAGGAAGAAAAATGGTGAGATCCGCATCTGTGTTGATTTCAGGAACCTGAATCAGGCTTCTCTGAAAGATAATTATCCTTTGCCTATGATGGATCAAGTATTGCAAGCAGTAACAGGATCTGAAATGTTATCTATGCTTGATGGATTCTCGGGATATAATCAGGTAGAGGTTGATACTGTAGATCAACACAAAACAACTTTCACTACTCCTTGGGGTACCTTTGCCTACAAGAGAATGCCTTTTGGGCTTATTAATGCTGGTGCCACTTTCCAGAGAGCTATGGATCTGGCTTTTGGAAGTTTGAAAGGGAAGTGTATTGTCATATATCTTGATGACCTGACAGTGTTTTCCAAGACAAGAGCGGATCATTTTGATCACCTAGAGACAGTTCTGCTGAGATGCAGAGAGCATGGGATCTCTCTGAACCCTAAAAAATCTGTCTTTTGTGTCACAGAGGGAAAGTTATTAGGGCACATCGTTTCCAAGGATGGTATTAAGATTGATCCTGAACGAGTTCAAGCCATCCAGCAAATTCCTCTCCCAACCAGTAAAAAGGGCGTGCACTCCTTCTTCGGTAAGATCAATTTTTTGAGAAGATTCATCCCTGATTTTGCAGAGTTAACTTTGAATATTTCTCAGATGATGAAAGGGAAGCAAACATTTGGTTGGTCTTCTGAAGGAAAGGAATCCTTTGAAGGTATCAAGAGAGCTATCGCTAAAACTCCAGTTTTGGCCTGTCCTGATTTCAGCAAAGATTTCATCATCTATTGCTATGCTACAGATAATACCTTGGCTGCTGTCTTAACTCAAGAAGACTCTAATGAGCATGAGCTACCAATCGCGTTCATGAGCTATATTCTGAAAGATCATGAGTTGAAATACACCATGATGGAGAAGCATGCTTTTGCAGTGGTCAAAGCTGTCAAGCAGTTTCGCTTTTACATCCTCAACTCTCATTCCATGGTATTGGTCCCAGATACAACTGTTAAGTCAATTCTCACACAACAAGAATTTGGATCCAAGAGAGGGAACTGGGTTGCTAAGGTCCAAGAGTATGACATTGACATCAAGCCGACCAAGCTGGTTCGTGGAAAAGGTCTTTGTGAGCTCATTGCTGAAGGAGCTAAACATGAATTGCTGGAGGAGAAAGTTGACCTTCCTACTGTTCTGTTCCTTAGTTCAGTTGACGAATGGTATGATGACATCGCCCATTTTCTCACCTATGGGGAATGCCCCTCTCATTTAACTGCCAAAGAAAAGAGGACTGTTAAATTGAGGTCAGTGCAATATGTATTATGGGAAAATGCTTTGTTCAAGCGTGGCTTAGATGGGAGATTTTTGAAGTGTGTGGACAAGGAACAACAGAGAAAGTTGCTCTCAGCTTTTCACGATCAGGCATGTGGAGGGCACTATTCATCAACGGTTACAGCTCATAAGATACTCCGTGGAGGATACTACTGGCCTTCCTTGTTCAGAGATGCATCCAAGTGGGTGGATAAATGTGAGGCTTGTCAGACCTTTGTGGGAAGACCTAAATTGGCTTCTTTGCCTCTCAAGCCAGTTGTGATTGAGGAACCATTTCAACAGTGGGGTTTGGACTTCATTGGTACACTTAATCCTGCTTCTAGTGCTGGTCACACTCATGTACTAACTGCCACTGACTACTTCACCAAATGGGTGGAAGCTATTCCAGTCAAGAGCACTACTTCTGAAGTGGTATGCAGCTTCATCAAAGAGAACATCTTGGTAAGGTATGGTGTACCTAACAAGATTGTAACAGATAATGCCTCGAATTTCTCTTCAGCTGAGATAATGGACTTCTGCTATGGGTATGGCATTTCTTTGGCTCATTCTTCAGATTACTACCCTCAGGGAAATGGGCAAGCAGAATCCACTAACAAAAATTTGGTGACTATTATAAGGAAGTTGGTCGATGAGTCTCAGCGAAACTGGCACAAGAAGCTCTATGATGCTCTTTGGGCAGACAGGATTACACCAAAGAGAGCTATTGGAATGTCTCCTTTTCAAGTGGTATATGGAGTAGAAGCTCAATTGCCAGTGACAGTGGAACTGCCAGCCTTGCACCTAATGAAGGCCATTGAGGATACTAGTTTCAGAGATGCTTTGGACAAGAGAATTATGTACCTGCACAAACTGAATGAGGACAGACTGGAGGTTGCTGATAGGATATCTGTTCACCAGCAGAAGGTAAAGGTCCTGTTTGACAAGAAAGCTAGGTTCAGAGATTTCCAAGATGGAGACACTCTGTTATTATGGGATAAAAGACATGAACCTCGTGGCAGCCATGGAAAGTTTGATTCCCTGTGGCTCGGACCTTTCAAGATCAGACACTTTGCTGGTGAGAATTCCTTTTATCTTGATTACATGGATGGTTCTTCTCTCCCACTTCCTTATAGTGGGCAGTATCTCAAGTTGTTCAAGTCCTAGGTGATTAGGGAGTCCTTTGTATATTCTGTACAGTGTTTTTGTTTTTCTTTCCTTTTTGTTTTGGTGTGTTGTCCTCTGTATTGGTCTGCTTTTTGACTCCGTTGCCCAATGGATAAGGTACTGGTCTGCTTCCCTGAGTTTGTCTAAGTTCTTGCCTTGTCTCATTCCTTGAATTTATGCCAAGTCATCCCCAGAAGGAGCCAGCTGTTGTCCACTCAAAATTCCCTGCTCTGATGAAAGTAAAAATTTCAAAATTTTGAGTTTAAGTGTTTTCTCTAATGTACCGAAGTCGTGAAATTGAGAAAAGTCTACAGTTTTGGGTCATTTTGTATGTATTTCGGGCCTGTCGGACATTTTTGTCCCGCGTGTCCCAAGTTCAAAAGTGCGCTCTGTTCCCCGATCGGCCGAAATCCCCGAAGTTGTTCCATTTTCGGGCCCGTCGGAACTTTTCGTCCCAAGTGTCCCAAATTTTCGTGCGAGCTGTTCCATTTTCGGCCGAAACACCCGAACCGCGTACTTACTTCTTGTCCCAACTTTCAAAAGTGTTCCTGTTCTCCGATGAAATCCCAATTGTGTTGTTCCATTTTCGCCGATTCGCACTTTCGTGTCCCAAATGTCCCAAAGTCAAATTGTGCAAGTTGTTCCATTTTCGGCCGAAACGCCCGAACCGCGTACTTCAGAACTTTTTGTCCCAAATGTCCCCAAAAGTGCAAGTTGTTCCATTTTCGGCCGAAACACCCGAACCGCGTACTTCGCGCTTTCATGTCCCAAATGTCCCAAGTCAAAAAGTGCAAGTTGTTCCATTTTCGGCCGAAACACCCGAACCGCGTACTTCGCGCGTTTTCGTCCCAAATGTCCCAAAATGCATTTGTGCGTCTTCTCCCTGTTTCGCCCGAATCGGCCGAGCCGCGTGTTTCGCGCATTCGCGTCTCACATGTCCCAAGCGAACCAAATGCCATTCATACTTAGTTTTTCCCGCTCTACCCGAATATGCTGTTTTTTCAAACTGATAGATATGAATGTAATGCGCATTGATCACCCTTCTCTCTCCTCAACGGCTATATAACGAGCAAGCCACCTTTGCAATTCTTACATTGTTTCCATGCTACCCTTGCTCAAACCCTTGCAACCTAATTCCCTGCGCATGTATCCCTTTTCTCTGTAATTCCTTTCCCTTAGTTTGCGGCTCTGATACTATCAATATGAAGATCAAAGTCCTGGAGGAGGCTTTGGGAGAACTAAAGAACAGTTGGCAGAAGGCGAAGCTTTCAAGACACTGGTTGTCTCAGCTTTCAAAGATATTCATGTCAAGGATGAAAATTCTGGTGTTTTGCAAGAAATCAAAGCTCAATTCAGAGGAATCAAAGATAATCTTTCAAGGAAAGCTCAGTCTCCAAAGAGAAAATGAAGGTCTCTCTTCAATCTGCCGTTGGAGAAGCAAACAAAGATTATCATACTCATGTCGAGTTTGATAAAGAGCTGGAGAAATGTCTTGGATTTTGGACGCAGTCTACGGCCAACACGTCAGTCCCTCGTGGCAGAGACATAGCTGAGGCGTTAGAGAAATTCAGGCAGCGGATTCTGAAGTCAGTGGGTCCCTCTCAGTGACTGGCCACCTGTCTTCTTCTCCTTGTTCTTTTCTCTTCTTCCCTTTCTTTTTCCGTTTTCTTTGTAAGAAGTTAAGGTATTGCGATTGGCGGTCCTTAACTGTTCTTGGTTAAAGAAGCGGTTACGAAGAGTAACTGATTTGTAAGATATATAATGGCCTTCCTTACGCCATTCAAAAAGAGGAAGAACTTGGCTTATTTTCTGAAAAGTGTAAATAGATTATAAAGAAATCAATACAGATGGACTTTCCATTCTTTGTCTATCTGATCTCTGTTATTCCTAAGCTTTCATTTATTTTCTTTGTGAAGATCATTTGTCTCAAGTTCGTTAGTCTTACCGATTGCATACTCTTCAACTTTGCAAGCACGGTGATCTTGTATAACCAAGAAGGAACTTTGTGTCCTTGATTAATGAATCTGTGTTATGTTAAGAAACTTTGTGTTCTAAGCAGATGTTATTTACAGAACTTTGTGTCTTTAAATTCCATCTTATTTATTCGATACAAATGATCTTGTTTCAATTCACTGTGACTTCGCATACATAAAGAATTACTCTGATATCTATAATTCTGCATGTTGCCTTTCTGCTCTTTCCCGTACTCTCATTTCCTCAGTCCTTTTGTAATTGATGATCTTCATAGAAAACACTTTCGTGATATCCAAGTTTAACCAACAAATCATGTCTTGTACATTTGTAAATAAGTTCGTTTCTGAATAAGGGAACCTCTCCCATTAAAGAGGAGGGACTTCTTGTCCCCTGACTGTTGCTCTTCGTAAAGTCCTATCTGACGACAGCTTACCCACATGACGTAGATGTAAATGATCATGATAGATCACAACCTGATTACAACTTTAGCCAAGTGGTGGCATAGCGAGAGTCAGTATTTTAGGCTACCTACTAATGAGATGATGGTAAATTTTGAGGATGTGTGGAGGATCTTACGAGTCTCAATCGTGGGGGACCTAATTAAGTATGATACTGATGAGACATAGATTATGGATAACCTCATTGAGCTCTTTTCAGTAGATGACATACCTCAGTGTATTATGATTCAAGCTTACATCAGTAAAACTCAACCTAAGTAAGGAATTCAATCTAAAAATCACACAAAAAACTCTTCATATGCATCAGTGTATTATGGATTCAAGCTTACATCATGTGCCACTGTATCTCTTGGATATTTTTAGTGACATCCTACTTACTGATTAGATAGGAACATCATTTCCCTTATGATTACTATGATTTAAGGTATACTCAGGGGAGAGCGTTATTGTTGGGGTTAGTGAATACTGGTGCACTTATACTTGGATCTTCAATTGATTACATACTACCATCAGAAGACGGTAGGTCCAACCAAAATTATACAAATATAGGCCTGGGACCACATAGATGTTGGTCACCTTGCAGGAGATTTACGATATTAAGCTCTTGATGAGTCCTCTATTTTTAGTTGGGTTCCCATTGGTAGAGATGTACATGGCCATATGGGAGATACATATTTTTACCGCCATGTATTTGATGATATTCAATAGCACATGATTGTGTGGAGGCCTTATAGGGCATATCAGTGGCCAGAGGATGTAGTCGAGCTTAGTCTCACTATGGTAGAACATTTTATTATGGGAAGTCACATATACATCAGAGATTTTTACAGGATTGATCGGTGTCAGAGATAGTTTAGGGCCATTCAGGATGTGCCCAGTCCTAAGATGTGGTATGGGCATCAGGCTCAGGAGACCTTTGATATTGGTCTACAAATCAGGCTGCAGTAGGCTAGAGCTAGTTTTGATCAGATGGTTCCACTAGTATGGGCTCCGCTTTGTCAGATTATGGATCCTAGAGTTACAACAACCTATGCACCATGGTATGCTACAATTTTTCCTCGTATGTTTGACCATTTCGTAGGAAGCATGGGATGCATGGATCATGTGACCACCTCCAGAGCAGTGGAGTGGTAGTGATGATGATGATTCAGATGACATGAGGATGGCTCAAATGGGGATGGCTATGGTGGACATAGGTTTCCACGGGGTCAACCTCAGGGACAGGGGCCACGACTGAGACAAAAACAGGTTCATGTAGCTCCTCATATATAGATGCCTCGGGTGGGCATAATAGTCAGGATACGAGCACCTTTACAACAGGTGCCTCCTCGGAGAGCAGTGCCACAGGGTCCTCCACAACATGGTGCACATTAGGGTCCAATTTTAAGCCCACCACATAGTCCTAGGGAGGTGGAGGAGATGGAGGAGCCGTAGGATCCAGATGGAGGTGGGGGAGATGGTGCCACATGGTTCCAGAAGATCCAGTAGATGGCAGCTCATATGAAAGTAGATTACAACAGTATTATATGGTCACGACCTAGGTTCAGTAGTTGACTGCAAAGAGAGACTAGGCCACAGGCACAATGTTAGACTATTACTGTGGAGAGAGATCAGACTAACTAGAGTGCACACAAAGGCTCAGGCCGATGTAGCCAGAGTTATAGGAGAGTGTGATTCTCTATTGTGGGCATCCTCAATAGCTGGGATGTGAATATGTTATCAAATGTTATGAGAGATAGTGGTGAGGCCTCTTATTATAAGGTTGTATATCACTAGGCAGTTCTAGATGGGAAAAGGGTCACTCCATTTGATCAACTAGATATTAGTAGGTAAAAATCCAGGTCTCAGAGGACCTCTCATTAGCTCGATCAATGTAGTAGCCCACAATACAATAGAGTGTAGTGGCCTCTGCAGGCCATCCCATTAGTAGCCTCCTCCCTAGGGCCCAGGCTAGGTAGTCCCAGAGAGGGCGAGATTCGTGGATGACTTTTCTTTATTTATCATGTACTTACAAATGTCATGTATCGGATGTACACCTCTTATGAAGGCTCATTTTTGATCGATGTATATGTATCATTTTGATTATGCCTCTTATGAAGGCACATTTTTGATTCATTCCTGTGATGGCATATTTTGTATCCAGATGTATGTATCGAGACACATTGTATATGGACATTTGATTTTGATAGATATATGATGATTATTGATTATGGACTTATTCATGATGTGTATGATTGTATCACATGTTTATTTGATGTATGAGATAACATATAGATGATATCACATGTTTTGATGTGTATGTTTCATGTTCTACTTATCATATGTCGTGGACAATGAGATAGCTATAGATGATATCTTGTTATTTTATGTGATACTTATGATGATCCACGTTTTTATTATGGTCTATGTTTGAGGGGGGACAAAAGGCAGTCCCTCTTTCCCCTCTTGGCGATATTATATGATGTAGCTTAGCATACATGTTTAATTTTCATGTTCATGATTATGTAGCTTAGCTTTTATTGATATATGATGTATAGATGTGATGATAGATGTTATGTTATGGTGACAACAAATTTGTACAACACAACAAATACAAATCTAACTAATACAACACAATTACACAACAAGTATGCAAGATAAAATGAACTCAATGCTTATGCACAACATATTAAGTAAAACTCATCCTAAGTAAGCAAATGAATTAAATCTAAAAAACACACAACATGAAAAGGTAATTCAATCAACACTATTCAAACCAACAACTAAAAGTAAGAAAATCACTCCTTTGTTTTTGTGGGACAACATTGATATATTTTTCATTGTTTTTGGGTGTTTTTGTGAGACAAGTTGCTAAGGATATTTTATAGAATGAACTGAAAAAACTGAACAATATATACATGCAAGGCCTAAAACACAAACAAACAACTAAGTAAACAAACAACTTGTTTTTGTAAGATGATTTTCAAGGATACTGTTCACATTGTTTTCGTGGTTTTCTCAAGACAATGTTAGAAGGTTTTTAAAAAGGGGGTTTTCAGATGTTTAGGGTTTTCTAACATATTTGAATGTTTTTTGTGTTTTCTGGAATTTTCCAAGGTTTTCCAAAACTATGTACAGGAAATGAAGAAGCGTGGATGCCCCCAGTGATAGAGGGAATGTACAAGGGAAGAATGCCACATGTATGTGCAAGAATGAAATTGTGAAAGTACCCCCAGCATTAGATGGGAATATACAAAAGGTGATTCCTTCACATAGATATAAGAATAGATTAGACAGATCAAGGCCCTCAAATATAGTTTCAAGAGGATCCCTAGACCTTTAGGAAAACTAGCCCTAGATAGAAGTGATAGTTACATGTCCAGATGTGGAAGTTTCTTGTGAACAATGAATCTTCCTTGAATACTAGAAACCGGTTTTAACCTAAGGACTTACCCAATGTGCCATAATTATGTGGTTTTCACAATCAGACAACCTATTTTCTTTTTACTATTTTCTTGATTTTTTTTCTTTTTTTTTTGTTTTTTCTTTCTTTTCTAAGGAACTTCATACTCAAGCATAGAACCACTTGAGATGCATTACATTCATCAGTTCCTATAATTCCTCACCATATGAGTGACCAATTTATATGCCCCTAAACCATACTTATCGACCATGACATATGGTCCTAACCATTTGGGCTAAAAATTTCCTTTCTTTTCATGATCCTTGACCGTGTTAAACTAGTTTTCTTTTAAAATAAGATATCCTATTTCAAATTGATGAGGTATGATCCATTTTTTGTATCCTCATGACACTTAGTTATGATAAAACTTCAAATGATTGAGTTCTCTCATACACTTCTCATCTAGTAGCTCAACTCTGCTAGTCGAGATACCCTGTAGTCTTCATCTTTGTCCAGATAGTCCCAGAGAGATATTCTCAGGGAGGGAAGCTCAACTTCCAAGGGTATAATGGCCTCAGTTCCAAAGACTAATGAATAAGGAGTAGCACCAGTAGGGGTGCGGATGGAGGTTCGATAGGCCCAGAGGGCGGGATGGATTTGAAGGTGCCAATTATGACCAATTTTTCTAACCATCTTTTCCATGATATGAACAAGGGTTTTATTGGTGGCTTCATCTTGTCCATTACCTTGAGGGTAATAGGGGGTTGACCACTTGAGTTGGATTTGGAAGCATTGGCATAACAATTTGACTGTCTTGTTCTTAAAGGATTTACCATTGTCAGCTACAATGGTGGAGGGGATGCCGTAATGGAAAATGAGATGGTTCATTATGAATTTAGAGATATGTGCACTAGTTACATAAGTGAGAGGCACAACCTCTACCCATTTGGTGAAGTACTCGGTGGTGGTGATAATATGGGTGTGGCCATATGAGGAAGTTGGAGTGAGCTTCCCTATGAGATCAAGTCCCCATTTTGAAAATGGCCAGGGTGTTGTGATGGGCTACAAATCTTGTGCCAGTGCATGTATCAAGTTTCCATACTTTTGAAAAAGTTCACATCTCTTGAAAAAGTTGCAACAGTCTGCTTCCATCATGGACCAGTCGTAACCTACTCTCAATAATTTCTCAGCAAGGACCATACCACTTGTGTGTGCTCCACAAAGGCCTCCATGCACTTCTTTGATTACTTGGATTGACTCGGTCACATCAAGACAATGTAACAGATTCCCATCATAGCCATGATGATAGAGGGTGCCTCCTAGGAGGGTATAACGGGCTATATGGTGGATAAGGGACTCTTTTCTCAGTATGGGAAATATCTAGGGGAAAATTTTCATCTTGTAAGTAGTTAAAAATGGAATGGTACCAAGGGGATAGAGGACTAACAACTTCACATGATAGACAAGATTCTGACATGTCATATGCAAGCACTCCACAAGTGTTCCAAAAAGAAAGGCATCTTGTTTTCCTAAGGTGGAATGCATAGTAAAGACCCAATGGTAGCCATGGCATTTGCTGATTGGTTATGTGATCTTGGTTTCTACTCAAAGATAATCTGTATGAAGTACTCTTTCAGAGTTTCAACTAATTTCTTGTATGGAACAAGCTTTTCATCTTTGAATTTTTACTCATCATTAACTTGCTTAGTGATCAATTGGGAGTCACCAATGACTCGTAGCTGTCTGATGTTCCATGTGATAGCTAATTTTAAGATAGTGATAAGTACCTCATATTTTGCAATATTATTTGTGTAAGGAATCCCAAACGAAATGCCTACAGAATAACTTCTCCAGTGGGAGTGATAAGTACCACTCCTGCTCCTGAACCATGAAAGGTGAATGACCCATCAAAGTGGACTTGCCACATGATAGATTCCTCAATATACATCATAGATGCATCTGGAAGATCCAGACACAATGGTTCCATTCCTAGTAGGGGAGCTTTTTCCAGCTGATCTGTAAGTACCTGTCCTTTCACGGGTTTTTGGTTAACGCATTCAATTTCAAAATCACTGAGGAGGATGATCTAATTAGCCATCCGTCATGTAAGGGAAAGTTTAGATAAGAGGTTTTTGAGAGGCTCAAATTTGGATATTAGCTTGGTCCTATTATTAAGGAGGTAATGGAGAAGTTTTTGAAACATGAAGACCACAACTAGGAAGGATTTTTTGATCTGAGGATAGTTCAGCTCATAGGAAATCAAGGTGTGTTAAGGTAATAAACCACTTTCTTTGTGGCCAAGGTCATATTGGGCAAGCAGTGCACCAATATCAAATTGGTAGCTGAAATATATAATAATAGGGTTCACTTGGGGTAGGTGGCATGAGGAATAGGTGGGATTTACCAGATATTTCTTAAGTAATTTCAAAGTCCTTTTGACAGTCAGGTCCCTAGTTAAAGGTGACATATTTCTTCAATAGATGTGTGAAAGGATGGCACTTATCTGTAAGTTGTGATATAAATCAATGGATTGCTTGAATATTTCCTTGTAAAATTCGTAGTTGTTTGAGGTTCATTAGTGGAGGCATCTCTGTAATAGCTACAACCTTGGTGGGATCTACTTCTATCCCTCATTGTGAAACAATGAAACCCAACAACTTCCCTGATTGGACACCAAAGATGCACTTCTTGGGGTTCAAGAGAACCTTGGAATCTCAGAGACATTGAAAGATACACCTTAGCACTTCTGGGTTGCTCTTCTTTGGTTTAGATTTTTCTAGTATATCATCCATGTAATCCTCCATGATGTCATTCATCATGTCATGGAAGATGATGGTCATTGCATGTTGATATGTAGCCCTGACATTCTTGAGTCTGAAAGGCATGACCTAATAGAAAAATGTCCCCCAAGGGGTGATGAAAGCAGTCTTATGTTGGTCTTCCTCTATGATCTTGATCTGATTATAGCCTAAAAGCCATCCATTAAGGACAACATCTCATAACCAGCAGTGGAATTGACAATAATGTCGATGTTAGGCAAGGGGATGTCATCTTTGGGACATGCTTTGTTGATGTCTCTAAATCGGTGCATATTCTAATGTTGAATGGATTCTTCTGAACTGGGACTATGTTAGATATCCAGTCTGAGTAGTCAATAGGTTTGATAAAACCTGCTGCTAATAGTTTCTCTAGTTCTTCTTTGACAAGTAATGCAATCTTTGGGTGCATTTTCTTAGTTTCTGCTTGATAGGTTTGGCATCTGGGTGTACAACAAGGTTGTGCATGACCAATGCTAGGTCAAAACCTGGCATATCTGCATATGACCATGCAAATATGTCTACAAACTCTTGTAATAGCACTACGAGGGTTTTTTGTTCTTGCACCGAGAGTGAAGCTCCTAGCTTTATCATCTTAGGATCCTCTTCTAACTTGATGTTGACATTGATTGTCTCTTCAACTAACATTTTTGATGTGTCCTCCATCCGTGTAGGATCAGGGGGAGAGTAAGATCTACTTCTACAGGTGGCTCTAAAAGAGTTTTATCTTCCCATGGTGGAACTACCTTTTTCGTTGATTGTTTCTTTTGTTCATCCACAACGTTTCAAAGAGCTTTTCACTATGAGACTTATGCTTATTCTTGACTGCAAGGATTTTTTGTAGTTTTTTTCCCTTGCTGTCTATTTTATTTCTTAAGGTACCACATAGTTTTTCTTCTTCCCCAAAGTACGTGCATGCATCCAATTTGATGGAGAAATCCCTTCTTACAATCATTACTTGGAATGGTATCTCTAAGTCCCATGAATTTGCAATTGCCTCATCATTTTCAAAGAAATCAACCGAGACATGTGAAGTTTTTGATCCCAATCAATGAGGTTAGGATATACAAGGGTGACTTGTGAAATTGGCGTGGGAATTGGATTCTGGAAAGGGTGAACATATCTAAATCGAGGAATATATTGGTAGAGGCAAGGTCCTCGTATAGGCTATATTAGGATTTTTTTTCATTTTCTAAATGAGATGAACTATCCTCACGTTCAGAATAAGTAGCTTCTATCTCCAAGGGTGGATTGCATCATGAGGTCTGATACCAAGGCCATGTTTGTTTAGATTTAAAATGGAGGAATAGGAATGGCTCTAATCTTCCTTGAGTGCTTATGCCACATCCAAATCCCTTATAACCCATGATGTGCATCATTTGGTGACCCTTGACATACTATGGGGCCTGGTGACATGAATCCATTGTTCCTTCAGGTACCCAAGCTGTAGGTGTATTTAGCATCTTCTCATCTTATAAGAGACCACTCGGAACAAACCTCTCAAAGGGTTTAGGGAAACTAGCCTGAGTTTTTGAACTGAAAAGTATGGTCTACCACGTGTCTTAGGTGACACTGAAAGATTGGATATTAAAGATCCTGTTGAAGATTGAATTCATCATCTAGGCCATATTTTCCAAATGTTTCTTCCCATGAGGTAAAGGGATTGATCAATGAGGAAAATTTTGATTGTAAGGATTCAATGTATTTGGATCTATACGATCTTTCATAGCCTCAGTTTGTAATGAGACAACAATATTAGCAGAAGGACATTCATATGCTGCATGAGAAAAACTGTGCAGTGCTCTACAATGTGTAAAAATGGTTCTGGATCACCTGGGATGGTGATCATTTGTCCTCCGTGACATAGCTTGATACATTGATGGAAGGTCGAAGGAATGGCCTGCATGGCATGAATCCATGGGTGACCTAGAAGCATGTTATATGGAAGGTACAAGTCAAGGACATGGAACTTTATATCATGATATGTGGGCCCCACTTCCATTGGGATCACTATGGTACCTACTAGACTCACGCTATTCATTATCATAAGCATGATTATAATGGTCCTAGCATCCAAATTTTCTTCTGTATGGCCTAGCTTCCTAAAAAAAATTAATGTACAAATATTCAGAATGGATCCGCCATCCACAAGCACTCTCTTTATCTTACGACGAGTAACAAAGACCTCTATGTATAAAGGTAGGTTGTGTTCAGGATTTTTATGTGGGATTTCTTTGCAATCAAAAGAGATATAGTCATTATGATTAATATTTGCAACCATTGCTTGGAAGGTGCGTAGGATCTACATCTATGGAAACTCTTGATCCTTGAAGCATTTTATATAGTATGTCCTTATGAGAATTTGATATTTTGAGGAGGTCTAAGATCAAGATCTTAGCCGTGGTTTTCTTCAATTACTTCTAGTAAGTCATACTGACCTTGCTGGAGGGATAGGTTGAGAAGGTTAATGGGATCACTAAGCGAACACATTGTGTGCCCACAACACAACTGTTACCTAAGATCCTAATAGTGTTGACTTGTTTATTAGATGAATGAATACAACCTATGAGGGAATCAAAGGGATTATCATTTTATGGATACACATATTTAGCAGTTGTATAGTCATTAGAGGATTGAATGTGATTTGGCTTCTTGTTTCCTTTTTATACCATGATTGGGAAAAGGTTATTTGAATATTCCCATGAAATGCCACAACTTTAGACATCTGTTGGTCTTGTGTCCTTTGACATGGTGAAAGTCACAATATTCATATTCTTTGAACCATACTGGTTTATGTGCATTGTGGACACCTGTAATTTAGTCTACATGATATTATTACTAAGATCATACTAACTATCCTAGTGTCGTGTTCATTTACTACATTGCACTAGTAATATAGCCTTTCTAACCCCTTCTAAACTTCCTAAACCATGCTAATCTCTCTAACTAGCCTATATAAGCTTGTTTTCCCTTTAATTAACCTTGTTTAGGATAATTACCCTTTTTATTGACTTTCTAAAGAGAATTTGATTTTCTAAACAAATATCTCACTTTCCAAATAGCCACTTAACCTTCCAAATCCAGTTCACACCTCCCAATGTGCTTTTCTAAAAATCACCTTTTTGACTCCTTTTTAGTCCCACATGCATCCAAAGCACCCTTTTCTCGAAACCAAAAACTATAAATATAGGGGTACCCCTCCCACCTTTTCCTAAGAACTCTCTCTCTCTCATCTCATTTCTGATTTAGGTCATGTTTAAATATTTTTAGAGTCATTTCATAATTTATTTGAGTTATTTACTTGTTATTTGTTAATCCTTTCAAAGCTTTAGGTAAATGAGAGAAGCCATTAATGGTGAGATTCCATTATTAATCTTTTGAAACATCAATAAACACATAATTGATTGCTAGAGCTTTAATAGGTTAACTTATAGATAGCTTTCATGGAGTAGAGAATTAATATAGTCATGTTTAGAGGTTGATTGTTTGTTTCAAGATTTATATATGCATGCAAATAGGTAGCTCTTGCTTATCTATAATCCGATGGTCATTTAGGTTGTTTGTTCCAAAGATTTTGGGGTTTCTTTAGAGATTCTTACCCCATACTCATAGCTTTAACAAAATTTTCATTGCACACATTTGGCACGCCCAGTGGGACACACTCCATTGTCCTCTAGGATCCTTTTCCAAGATTTTTAAGTTCACTTTCATGCTTTCTAGGAGAAACAATTTGTTATTTACTTGATTTCATTTTTTAACTGAGCTAAATCATCCTTATTCATGCATATTTTGTGGGTTTAAACTAGAAATAGGTTTCTTTGACTAACAACTAACTTGTTTGACTGTTGAAAATTTTCATTTCTGTGACTTTTGCAGGGTTTTTAGGGGGTATGCATAGGTGTCTTGGAGGGGAACGTCTCCGTCGAAACCCTAACGCACCCGTCAAATTGGCCATGCACCTGTTTGGTCATATTTTCCACTGACAAGTATTTATAAAGGGCCACGTACCTATCAAACTGTAGGTGTCTCTATTGACTATCAGGTTCACCTGTGCTTCTAAACGTGTAGGTGTATTTTGGCATACTGTGTTGATTTACATTTTGGCTTACAAGCATATCCATTGAATTATATGCATCTCCGTTGAATCCCTAGCGTACTTGTCTTCAGGCCCACGTAAATGTTAGAAACCACTATCAAAATTTTTTGCCACATTTCCATGTTGGTTTGGGCACGTATCCATTGGCTGGGACACATAGATATCTAAGTTAAAAATTTAATTTTTTATCTTCAAGCTGTAAGATCATGTTTTTTAGTTTTTTTGGTTGTTTTCAGGCTCTAACAAGTGATTGCAGGTTTCTTTTGGGTTATTTAACTAAAGTAGTTTAAGTGTTTTTTTCTTAGTTAGAAAGGATTTTTTGAAGTGTGTATGCTCTTCCCTTGCACCTTCTAGGTGATCTTGGGGATCAAAAACACTTCTAAAAACCTTTTTTTCACTTCCAAAAAATCTTACTTTACGCTTCTTAATTGGATTGATTTTTCAATAATTGGTTAAAATGAGCTCTACCTTTTACAAACACGGTTAAAGTATTTTTCATAAGGCTTGTTTTAGTGGATTTTCTGCGTTGTGTATGCTCTTCCTTCATGCATTTTAGTGATCTTAGGAATCAAAAGTAAAACACATACTCTCTTTCTTGATATCATTATCTATGGTGGAAAATTACTAACTCCTTGCATGTAGGGCCAAACGCTTGTCAAAGAAAGGAGTTTAAAAATACAAAACCTTCTAATACATGTTTTCATACAGGTTGCCAAATGGTGTGCTACTTAAACCACATTAAGTTAAGCAAGATAAAAAACACACCACTCCACATCACACTGTATTGTAGGTTTTGGAAAAGGGTATGTCCCTATCTGCTCAACTAGAACATAACCCCTTTGGCATAATTCCTTAAGCTACAACAATGGGGGTGGTTCTAGGAACCCTAAAGTAATCCACCACTGAGTAACCTCGTGGATGAAATAGGAAGCACTCCACTTACCCACTTGACTAGATTTTACATTGCAAGTTAGAGTCAAAGTTGTCTGTATCGCGACCCTAGTGAGAATACGTGTGAATGAATTTATTGCTCATCATATTTGAAGGGGGTAAAGTAAAGCCGAGATACTCCCAAATTAGTTAGTGTGACTCTTTGGGTAAATCAGCTCATATTTAAACAACTTGTGACACCTAGTTGAGTGATCATATTAGGAAATCCATTTTGTCTTGGAGCCCACTTTGCTAGTCTATATCGCATCTTGATGAGCCATCATGAAGTGACAACTTACTTGGAGTCTAAACCTTGTTTTTTGAACAAGGAAAAGATTCCACTTGAGTTAGATCTAATTTTCTTTTATCACAAAATTAAAACGACGTGTCACTTAGCTTGGTTTCTTTCTCACCTTTGGACGAGGTGAAACTCTGCCCAAGTGACACTTAGTTTATTTTCATCTTTCGATCTATACCCTTGCATTTTTTCTACCCATTTGGGTGAGAAGGAGGCATACCTCATGAGTCTTATCAAAGACATTATTTCACCACTTTTTTTTCCATTTATGCCCATCCATGTTTGCAGTTGGGTTATTAAATGTCTAAAGTGCACAAGTACGTATTCATGTCTTTGATAGTTCTTTGATCTTGATTTCAAGATCGTCTTCATTGCTATGATTTAGTTCATCATTATTTCTCCTTAAGTTATTATTTTTTCTTGCATTCTAGCTTTACAATTTTTGTACTTACATCATGTTTTTGATCTTGGAATAAGTCCCTTTATTATACGGTTACATTGCTTGCACAATTAAGAACTTCTTGCTATACTTATACATAGTTTCAATTCCAACATTATCTAAGTTTTTGAGAGTGTCAATATTGCCTTATGTATACTATGATGACATCATCTTGATACTAACACCTTGCTTGCTAGGTTAATGTGTCAAGGATAGTGTTGTTACGCTATCCACATTCGCAACTTCCATTTTTTCAAAAACTTAGGTTTCATCGGCATTTAAACTGGTCTTAGTATATCTTGTGGAGAGATTCACATCAATATCACTTTGGTATTTAGGCCTTGTTGGTATTCTAACTCGACCTATATATATTAATAGGGTATTTTCACTATCTATTTTGAGCCCTTCCTTGGAATCATAGTTTAGGGTATAGTCTTGCTAAATAACAGTTTGAGTTTTTGTTTGATTTAATGTTCATATGGGTGTTCTTTGAATGATAAAACAACTACATAACATTACATCTAGAACACTCTAGGATATTTTAGCATTACATCAAACGAATTACACAACATATGCCTAGGTTTCATACAACTTTGATGAAATTTAGACAAAACTTAGTATAACTTTGACTAGTAATGCCTAGAATCACGAAAATGGCATCTAAACCAAATGAGTGTGACTTAGAAGAAAATCCTTTTGAATCCTTCCCATTTAACAGAAACAACTTAGCACTTCTCTTTTCATAGGTCAAAGACATGAAACTGTTGATTGATCATACGGAGAAGAATTTGATTCTTCTGAAGAACAACATAAGTTAGACCTAGGTTGATTTGAAAAGATCCTTTATTATAATAGAAATCAGGTACTCACACGAGTCCTAGAATTAGGGGCTAAGCTTCCACAAGAATGCAAAGTGGAGACTAAGATCATTAATCGTAAAATGAAAGAATGACCATTCCTCTTATACATGGATAACCCCTTTGATGTAGGGTATGCTTCTACTTCTGAAAACATCACAAAAACATTGAAGGAGACCCATCAAATCCAATTGGCAATTCAAAAAGACCTTATTATAATCCTTCATGTAAAGTAAAGATTGAGCATGAGCGCAAAGCCTCACCACCTCCTAAGTTTGATGAGGAAGATGATCCTTTAGTTGAAGAAGAGATCCTTCAAAAAAAATATTGAAACTAAGTCAAAAATTAGCAAACTTAGGCTCTTCAAGTAGGAACGTGCATAAAGAAAAACTCAAAACCAAATCTAGTGAGTTTCACTTTGATCCGTATGATGACACAACTTTTAAAGTTGCTAAGGTAAAAAGACCAATGTCACCTACCAAAGAAAAAATCATTCAACATGAATTACAATAAATGATAGACACACTTACTACACTATAGGAAGGAAACATAGGACATTAGTAGGAAGTGCCTATATGAAGAACTATGCCCTTACCCCTTCGATAAGGACATGTTGCGACAACCCTTTCCAAAGCAATTTTTCCATTCCTAAGTTTGATAAATATAAAAGCAAAGGTGATCCTCATGATCACATCAAGGAATTTTATATGGCTTGTCAAGAGGTCACGTATAATGATAATTTCTTAATATGACTATTCCCTCGCAGCCTAGGAGCACTAGCATTAGAATGGTTCTTTAGTATACCCAAGGGATCCATTACAACATGGCCTGCACTAGCAGAAAAATGTGTGTGACATTATTCCTTCAATATGGAGAATGATATCACAATGAACGACCTTTCCAATGCAAAACAAAATCCCAACGAGACCTTTGCAAGCTTCTTACAATGATGGCATGGGTTGGCAAGCCATTTCCCATGTGCCTTGCCAGAAAAACAACTAGTAAGTATATTCATTCCTAACCTAAACCCAGAGATAGTCTTCCATTTACAAATGCACTGTGGCTCTAACTTGAAGAAGTTATAGAGAAGGGTATTCAAATAAAAAAGGATCTCATTGCGAAGGGTACACTTAAACTGGTCGTCAAAGATAAACATGAAGAAAAACCCTTAGATAAACCAAAATTCTTCAACAAAAAGAAACATGTCGTTGGTGACAACATTACAGACTCCAAAAGAGTCCAAACTATATAGACTGGTCCACTTTTAAATATCTCACAAGGACCTCACCCAAAGGCACCCACCAAATGCATGTTTACACCTCTAACAGAATCACTATCTTCCATACTTAAATAGTTAGATTACATAAATATGGTGCAGTACCCAACCACGACAGTACCATATCCAGAAGATGCTCCAAAACCTGGTTGGTTCAAAGAGCATGAGTACTGTGATTTCCATCATGTTAAAGGACACAAAATAGATAGGTGCTTGAGACTACGACATTATATACAAGACCTCATCGAAGAGGGAAAAATCACTGTAGATTCTCCCCCTGACTCAGGACAAGGTCCAAATGAGAAAATGGGTATCTTCAAAGAGCCCTTTCCTAACCATGCAGATAAGAAGAACAGGAAGCCAGATCATGGACAAACTTCCAATGACTATAGGACTGCCACTTATGCTTATCCAACTAATGATAGTCCCTTTGATTCCCTTATAGGATGTATCTGTTCATCTGATGAACAAGTCAATACTATTAGGATCTTAGAAAAAAGTTTATGTAGTAGGGACGTGATGCGCTCATTTGATCATACCAGATCCCCTACCTGTCCCTCAGGAAGGTCAGTATAACCTAATAGAACAGTTAGAGAAGACACCCACTAGGATATCGATTTTATATCTCCTCAAAATCTCTACTGCTCATAAAAACATATTGTATAAAACACTGCAGAGTTCGGGAGTCTCCACAGATGTAGATCCCTACACACCTTCAAGCCATGATTGCACACCTTGATTCCAATGATCATATCACTTTTGATCATGTTGCAATCCCACATAATGACCCAGAGCACAACTTACCCTATACCTAGAAGTATTTGTTACCCATCGTAAGATCAAGAGAGTACTTGTGGATGATGGATCCGGTCTAAATATTTGCACTTTGAAGCTGGTTAAGCAGAGCTAGGCCATTCAAAAATGGATCTAGGGGCTAAAACTATTACAATCACAGCTTATGATAATGAGGAGTGTGAGTCAGCAGGTACTATAGTAGTTCTGATGGAAGTAGGGCCAACTTGTCATGATACAATGTTCCATGTCCTTGACTTGGATCTTCCATACAACATGCTCTTAGGGCACCCATGGATCCATGCCATGCAGGCCATTCCTTCAAATTTCCATCAGTGTATCAAGATGTGCCATGAAGGACATATAGTCACCATTCAGGGTGATCCAGAACCATTCATGCATTGTAGGGCATTGCACAGTTTTTCTCATGCAGCTTATGAATGCCCTTCTATAGATATTGTTATCTCCTTACAAACAGAAGCTATCAAGGAACGTGTGGATCTAGATTCACTCACTCCTTGTAATCAAAACTTTCCTTCATTGGTCAACCCTTTCACATCATGGGAGGTAATGTCTACAAAGTATGGCCTAGGTGAACAATTCACTCTTCAACAGGCCTTATTAATATCAGATCTATCAGTGTCACCCAGGACACGTGGTAAACCCTACTTTCAGTTCAAGAGGACTCGGGATAAATTCCCTAAACCACTTGGAGAAGTTCATCCCTAGTGGTCTCCTATATGAGGAAAAGATGTTAGAAGATCCCACTAGCAGAGTACCTGAGGGTACCATGGCATCATGCCATCAAGCTCTGTAGTATATCAAAGGCCACCATATGATGTATGTCATGGGTTACAATGGGTTTGGATGTGGTATCAATGCACAAGGATGGTTAGAACCCATTCCTATCCCTTGTTTCAAATCTAACAAACATGGTCTTGGAATAAGACCTCATGATGATCCACCCTTTGAGATTGATGCCACCTCTTCTGAATGTGAGGATGACTCATCTCATTCAGATAATGATAGATTCCCAATGTAGCCTCTACGAGGATCTTTCCTCCACTAACCTATTCCCTGATTCAACTATTTTTACCTTATCTGGATCCAATCCTCAAACCAATTTCCAAGTAACCCTTGTATATCCTGAACTTGTAGATTGGGATCAACAATTTCACGTGCCAATCAATTTCTTTGAGAATGATGAGGCATTCACATAATTCATGGGACTCAGGGATTCTATTCTGACTGGGGATCACAAGAAAGGATTTGCAATCCAACTAGATGCTTGTGCATACTTTAGAGATGAGGTAGATATGTGTGGACACTTGAATAAGAAGGTCATAAGAAAGAGTAAGAAATCTTCAGTGAATCCTTGTGGAAATAATAAACACAAGTCTCATAGTGAAAAATTTTTTGAAGCACTAGTAGATAAAAAAATGAAGAACCTATAGAAAAATGGTATATCCATTCAAAGATGATGATGAGCCACCTAAGGAGGTTGATCTTACTCTTCCCCCTGATCCTACACGGATGGAAGATGCTTCTAAAATGCTTGTTGAAGAAACGATCAGTGTCAACATTGGCTCAGAAGAGGAACCTAGAATGATAAAGTTGGGAGCTTCACTCTCAGCTCAAGATAAAAAGGTTTTTGTGGAACTATTAAGAGAATATGTAGATATATTTTCATGGTCATACATAAATATGCCTGGTTTGGACCCAGACTTGGTTGTGCACAACCTTGTTGTGCACCCAGATGCCAAACCCATCAAGAAGAAATTGAGAAAGATGCATCCCAAAATTGCACTACTTGTCAAAGAAGAACTGGAAAAGTTATTAGCTACTGATTTCATTAAACCCATTGACTATTCAGATTGGATATCCAACATAGTCCCAGTTCAGAAGAAGTCTGGTTGGCATAAGGATCTTGCACCGAATTCCATGACATCAATAAAGCATGTCCCAAAGATGACTTCCCCTTGCCTAATATTGATATGATTGTCGATTCTACCGTTGGTTATGAAATGTTATCCTTAATGGATGGTTTTTCAGGTTATAACTAGATCTGAATTGTAGAGGAAGATCAACATAAGACAAATTTCATCACCCCTTGGGGGAACATTTTGTTACAAGGTCATGCCTTTCAGACTCAAGAATGTCAGGGCCACCTATCAACATGCAATGATGGTCATCTTCCATGACATGATGAATGACATCATGGAGGATTACGTTGATGATATTTTAGTAAAGTCCAAAAGTAGAGGAGAGCACCCTGAAGTGCTAAGAATTATTTTTCAATGTCTCCAAGATTACAAAGTATGTTTGAATCCTAAGAAGTGTGTCTTTGGCATTTTTTCAGGGAAGCTCCTAGGTTTCATCATTTCACAGAGAGGAATAGAGGTAGATCCTGCAAAGGTTACAACTATCACAGAAATGCCTCCACCTACAAATCTCAAACAACTAAGAAGTTTACAAGGAAAGATACAGGAAATCCATCATTTCATTTCACAACTTGTGGATAAGTGCCACCCATTTACACATCTCCTCAAGAAGGATGTTGCATTCAACTGGGGACTAGATTGTCAAAAGGCATTTGCACTACTTAAACAATACCTTGTCAACCCACCCGTACTCATGCCACCTACCCTAGGTGAACCTCTCCTATTATACATTTCAGCTACCCAATTTTCTATTGGTGCACTGCTTGCCCAATATGACCTAGACCATAGAGAAAGGGAAGTTTATTACCTTAGTCGCACCTTGATTTCCTATGAACTGAATTACCCACAGATTGAAAAGGCTTTCCTGGAAGTTGTCTTTACCTTTCAGAAATTACACCACTATCTCCTTAACAATAAGACCAAGATAATATCCAAAGTTGACCCTCTCAAATACCTTTTATCCAAACCCTCCCTTACAGGATGAATGGCTAATTGGATCATTCTCCTAAGTGAATTTGATATTGAGTTTGTTAACCAGAATTCATTGAAATGACAAGTATTGGATGATCAGTTGGAAGAAGCTCCTCTACCAGGAATGGAACCTTTGTGTTTGGATCTGTTAGATGCATCCATGATGTATGTTGAAGAGTCTATGCAGTGGCAAGTCCATTTTGATGGATTGTTCACCTTCCATGGATCAAGAGCAGAAGTGGTGCTCATCACTCCCATAGGTGAGGTTATTCAAAGAAAATTTTGTTTGGGATTCCCATGCACTAATAACATTATAGAATATGAGGCACTCATTACTAGCCTCAAGTTGGCTATCACTTGGAATATCAGACAGCTATGAGTCATTGGGGACTCCCAACTTATTATTAAACAAGTTAATGATGAGTATAAGGTTAAAGATGAAAATCTTATTCCATACAAGAAATTGGTTGAAACCTTGAAGGAATATTTTATACAGATTATTTTTGAACAAAAACCAAGGTCACACAATAGATCAGTAGATGTTATGGCTACAATTGGGTCTCTCTTATGCATTCCACCTCAGGAAAGTAAAATCCCTTCTTTGTAGAGCATTTATGAGTACCCGCATATGACATGCCAAAATCTTGTTTGGCATGTGAAGTTGTTGGTCCCTTCTCCCCTTGGTATGACCCTATATTTAGATACCTACAAGATGGCACATTTCCCCCAAACATTACCCATACTAAGAATAAATCCCTTATCCACTGCATAGCCTGTTACACCCTCCTAGGAGGCACCCTTTATCATCGTGGCTACAATGGGAATCTGCTTCGCTATTTGGATGTTACTGAATCGGTCCACGTTATTAAGGAAGTGCATGGAGGTATTTGTGGAGCGCACATGAGTGGTATGGTCTTGGCTAAGAAACTCTTAAGAGTGGGTTATTATTGGCCACCATGGAAGTAAACTGTTGTAATTTTGTAAAGAAATGTGAGCTATGCCAAAAATATGGAAACTTGATACATGCGCCAACACATCCTTTACAACCCATTGCAACACCTTGGCCATTTTCTAAATGGGGCTTGGATCTCATAGGGAAGCTCCATCCTTCTTCTTTAGATGGCCATACCCACATTATCACCACCACCGAGTATTTTACTAAATGGGTAGAGGTTGTGCCTCTTACTTATGTCACTGGTGTGCAAATTTCCAAATTCATCATGAATCACCTCATTTTCCATTATGGTATCCCTTCCACCATTGTCACTGATAATGGTAAATCCTTCAAGAATAAAATAGTTAAGACATTGTGCCAACGATTCCATATCCATCTCAAGTGGTCTACCCCTTATTATCCCCAAGGTAATGGACAAGCCGAGGCTACCAATAAAACTCTTGTATGGATCATGGAGAAAATGGTAAGTAAGACTGGCCATAATTGGCACTTACAGATACATCCTGCCCTCTGGGCCTATCAAAATTCCATCCGCACTCCTACTAGGTGTGACCCCATATTCACTAGTCTATGGCACTAAAGCCATCATACCCTTGGAAGTGGAGCTTCCCTCCCTGAGAATATCTCTCTGGGACTATCTTGATAAGGATGAAGACTATAGAGTTTCTCGGCTAGCAGAGCTAGAGCTGTTGGATGAAAAGCGTATGAGAGCACTTAATCACCTAAAGGTTTACCAGAACAGAGTATCAAGAGGATATAACAAATGGATCATCCATCATGAATTTGATGTAGGTGATCTTGTTCTAAAAGAAAATCAGAAGAACATTGTCAAGGACAGAGAAAAGAAAGGTAAATTTGAGGCTAACTGGTTAGGGCCTTATGTGGTGGTTGCTAAATATGGATCAGGAGCTTATAAACTGGCATACTCATATGGTGAAGAGCATACAGAACCTATGAACACCATGCATCTCAAGTGGATTTCTATGCTTAAGCATGGTGCAGATATCAGAAAATACCTAAAAAGTAGAAAAACAAAGAAAAAACAAGCAAAACATGAAGAAAATCAAGAAAACAGTAAAGAAAAAATAGGTCATCCACATGTGAAAACCACACAATTATGGCACAATGGGTAGGTATTTGGGTGAAAACTGGTTTCTGGCACTTAAGGAGGATTGTTGGTCATAAGCTATTCTTACATCGAGATGGGTAACTCTCACCACTTTCTAGGGTTAGTTTCCTTTGCTAGGTCTAGGAACCCTACTAAATCTATCTTGCAAAGCCGTGATTTGGCTTATTTATTCTTGTATCTACGTGAAGGATGTGCCTTTGTATATTCCCATCTAATGTTGGGGGCACCTTCACATTCCACTTTCTCATACATATGTGCATGGACATTCTTCCTTTTGTATATTCCCACATCACGCTGGGGGCATCCACACTTCTTTGTCCCTTGTACATTGCTTGCAGAACATGACCTTAGAAAAAATGCAAAAACATTCAGAAAAAGATACACAAAAATATAAACATTCAGAAAATCCCCCCTTGGAATGAAGCTACACCAACTTCATAACATTGTCTTAGGGAAACCTCAAAAACAATGTGAACAGTAGCCTTGAAAACTTATCTTTCAAGATAACCCAAAAACATTAGAAAATATATCAATGTTGTCCCACAAAAACAAGGTAGTGATTTAATTGATTTTAGTTGTCGGTTTGTATAGTTTTGGTTGTAAATATCTTTTCGTGTTGTATGATTTAAAGAATGGTTCATTTTCTTACCTTAGATTGAATCTCGTTTGATTTAATTGTGTGTTGTATTGAGTTCATTTTTAACTTTCATACTTGTAAGATATTGGTATGTTTTCATCATCTTCTATGTATGCATCTATTAGAATTCATTTTACTTACTTAGATTGAATGTCAATTTAATCTATTGTTAACATTTGCATGAGTTCATTTTTAGTTGCATATTATTGTGTTATTTTGTATGTATATATTTGTTTAGTTTTGTTAACTTTTGTTTGTGTGTTTGTTTACTGCACATCTGTTGTTATCACATCTATCATCTATTATTCATCACATATAACATCATCTAATACATCATATATACAAAAATGCTAAGTTTTACATCATGCATGTATACTAAGCTAATCATCACATATCGTATCATCAATGGGGGCAAGAGGGGTTTGTGCATGATCACAAATCTATCCCCCCTACACCAATATCATCTAGTATCATCCCAAATGCTAGCATAAAACCAAAACATCTTGTGTCCAAAACATATGATATCATCTGAAGATATATCATCAATATAAAAACATGTGGTACAACATCTCTATCTAGCATGAAATATACATAGGAAATGAGAATCATACATCATCATGATACACTCATACATCTATAAACATGAATCATCATCATAAGAGCATATAAAACATGAAAAATATAAACCATCGAATGTTCATATATTCATGTGTAAATATATGTCTCAAAATAAGATATACATCATTGATACAAAATCTTCCATATAAAGGGAATGAATTAAAACTGAAGCCTTCATCAAGAGGCATAATCAAAACACGATACATCAATACATACATCAATCAAAATCAGCCTTCATAAGAGGCATATAAACATACATATGTTTTTACAAAAAGAGAGAGTCAACCATGACTCTCACCCTCTCCAAGGCTTCCTGGTCTATGACCTAGAGGAGGAAAAATGATGACTGGATGTGATGGGCCGGCTCTAGGTGTACCACCTTACTATCCAGTTGGCTGCTGTAATGATCTAACTGACCGCCGTTATGACCTCCATGATCTAGATGTCCTACTCACATCTAACTGATCAAAGGGTGCAACCCACTGTCCTACTGGAAATTGCTAGGTTATAGGTGGCCTTGTAATATGAGGCCTCACCACTAGCTCTAATGATATCCTGAATCATCTCTATGTCTCTAAAATTAGTGGCTACCTATATAACAGACATCTCTCTCCCATGTCAATCTACCCATATCAACATGGGCCTGTCTCAAAGTGACAGCCTACCAATCTCTATCTATTGTAATGGTCTGGACCTAGGCCCGTTGCCTGATCTCTCTGAATGATAAAACCCTACACCTATGCCTGAGCCTAGATCCCATCTGTGATGTGACACATCTACATGCATGTATCTGCGCCTGATGTAGGAGGCTTAATATCTGATCACCCTGTGTTGCTAGCTACCTAATTGCTTTTCTTCCATGCTCACCATCCCCACCCTGAGTGGCCTGGGCTCTTCCTTGATCTCTCTCTTGCTATCAAGTCCTGTAATTGTGCCCTGGCCTGATCTCTCTTGGTCACCACCTGTAACTGAATGACTATCACCGCCTGTAATTGCTGTTGAAGTGCAACTGATTGTCCATCATCTCCACCACCCCTGGAGCATGAGGTGGCAGACCCTACTATGGAAATAACTTTTGTAATCAGACATATATCCCTACTGGAATGCCTACTAGAGGAAACTCTATATCTGGAGCCCTAGGGTGCCTGTCTCTGTCTAAGCCTAGGCCCCTTGTCTGTGTGGCTTCTGTAGTGGAGGACCATGTCCCCCACCCCCCATCATGATGTTGGCCATCAAAAGGATCATTTTCATCATCGTCGTCATCATCATCATCATCATCATCATCATCATCATCATCATCATCATCATCCATCATTACCACCATCACCTCCACCCTCATCACCACTAGGAGGTCCCACTAGGGGTGCTCTCACTTCCTACATCGTAAGTAGCTCTCAGAATCATCAATCGACTAGGTATTACTACGTGGTACCATAGAGCATACTCTGGTGTACAACCTAGATCTCTGACCTATCTCAAGGGTACCCACATGGCTGGCACTGCCTATAAATAGCTGGTCAAGGCTCGTCCTTGTAATATGTGGCCCCATATCAAAGTACTCTCTGGACCTGTGAGCATACCACATATCTAGCATGGGTACATCCTGTGTAATGCCAAACTGTCTCTAGCACCGATCAACTCTTTAAAACTCTCGCATATAACTGTGGTTTCCCAACATGAAGTGCTCAACTGTAGCTATGATGAGCTCTAGATCATCCTCAGGCCACTAAAAGTGTCTGTATGGCCTCCATACTATCGTGCAGTCTATTGTAGGTCATCTAACTCATTGCTGGTAATGGTATGAATCTCCCATGTATGCTGCACATCATCACTAATGAAACCCAACCCATAGCAGAAGGCTCCTCTAGATCTCTGAACTCTCAGTACACTATGTAGAATGACCAATACAATGTGGTCCCATGCCCAAATTGAAGTAGCCTAACAGGTCCTACCATCTTCTGACGGTAGTATTGGTAATCAAGTGTAGGTCCCAGTATAAGTGTGCCAGTATGCACTGGCCCCAACAATAGGTCTCATCATCAATCAATTGCATATCACTCCAATGAGGCCAAGTGGAAATGAAGCTCTAGTTTTTTTAGGGAGTAAAACTCCACTGACAAAAGCCATCAGATAAACCACAACCCGATCAATCTCAGGATCCTCTATGCACCATGATAATCTGACTGTCATCTCGTGATGCGGTATACTAGAAATTCCTAAATAGCTCTAGAATACACTGATCGATATCCAACTGGTGACTTGTAGTACTGAATCAGACTCACCCTGGATGGGGACCCACATAATGCGCCATACATCCTCCAAGTGTAATAGTGATCTCACCAGTAGGGAGTCAGAAGCACTGACTCTCATTATGCCACTGCTCAGCTACAGTTGTCAACAGAGGCATGATCCAGTGTAATCTATGTGGCATATTGGCCACATAGGCTAGCCCCGTCATATATAGAAGGATATTTAGTATCCTCTAATCATCCTCATCAAAATGCGCCTCTATCGCAGCCAGACGGCCATATATCTCTCTCGGGTATGAAGGATGGGTAGTATCCGCTGTGCACAAACAAACGATACATGCGTTAGGGTTACATTTCTATCTACTTCTATCTAGTTTACTAGTAAATTATTCTTTCATTCATCTAACATACTAATTTTCACTTTCTTCAACAACAACCTAGTCTATTTTCATCTATACTTGGCTAATTGTTTGCAATGGTAAGTTATGTACTTTTCCCTGCAAGCATGCACACCTGCTTCAACACATGCACACTTGTTTCACATGCCTATGCACCCAGCGCATATGTGCACCTCCATTTTCACACCTGGGTACATCTCCATATCAATGCATGTACACCCCCCTTTCCTAACCTAGGATGCATAAGCCTACCTAGTTCAGGCCATACGCCTGCCATTTCAATATGTTTGAATCCCTATTTTCCCCCTCCCGATGCATACACATCCCCTTTTATGGATACATGCATGTAATACATATTTCTGGATAGGTATTCCTATGCATACCTGTGGTTTTGATGCATGCGCGCACATGCATACGTAATTTTTTTCCCTAAAATAGCCTAAAAATGCTTTTAAAATGACATTAAATGCTAAAATGACGAAGCATGGATAGGGCACTCACGTAGGATCCATCCACTACATCTCAAAGGTACTCCCAGATGCGATCTTCTCGTCTCCTCCTACTCGGTAGCCTTGCCATCTCACTCCAATACTCTTGCACTTGCTCGCGGTGAAAATTTGCAAGAGCTCTACTACAAATGAACTAGTCATGATTGATTTACCCCCTAGGTCGGTATATTAGGCCGTTGTGATGCCCCTGGGGCATGTTTTCTCCATTGTGATCATTCTAACAATTCTTCTCTTCACTAAAATGATTATTTTTATTTATTAATTTTTTACTACACTGGAGCACTAAGTGCTACCTAGCAGTCATTTCTTCACCTCAAGGTAGTTTATAAATATTCCAGGTGCTATTTTTTGTTATTTCTTCTATTTTACCCATCACAATAATTATTTTTATTAAATCATTATTTTTGGCTCATTCATCTTCTCGTCAGTGCATTTTACTACTATCCGAAGCCCTTCTTCTTTTCCCGAGGGAATTTTTACGTGATTTTAGGAGATCTTCCATTTCTTAAATTCTTCTGACTGATCAAAAATTTAAAATTATAAAATCATCCAAAAATCAAAAAAAATCATAAACACTTTGAAAATGGACTAAAATTGGTAATCAACTCATTCACAGTTGAAATCTGTGTCTCTCGCACAACGTTCTTCTCATATCTTGTTGGAAAATCCATGCATATTGAGACAACAACTAGCGGATCCTATGAATCTCCAAACCATTTACAAAAGCTAGGATGCTTACTTTATAGATACTTTGGGGCATGAATTATCTGGCATTGTTTCACTGTATACACTACTTTTTCATCAAACCAAAGTGTCCTCCATCCTTTCCCTTGCATATAAAAATTGCTTGGGGCATCATTTTAAACCCTTGTTGTTTATCAAAACATTTGGGATTGTAACTCAATAACAAAATATTTGTGCAACCATCTTAAATGTTGTTGATTTGAGTGTGTGTGTTTGTATTGATTTTCTTATTAGATAAGTTTTTTTGCTTCTCGTATTTCATTACATTCATGTATGTTGCATGGAGTTGGCCTTTTTTAGTAATGGAATCTTGTTTGTATCTTGGATTTTCATGTCATTTTACGCTTCCGTCATATGCTTATATTTTAATAAGGACCGATGGTGGACAGCTCAAAATCCCCTTTTCTTGTTATTTTATCTTCTATCTCCCCAATCTGTTACACACTATTCTTTTTTCTATCTCCTCTTTTTCGATCATCGATCGCATTCCTCCATCACCCCATCGACACTCGAGGGGGCATCCTTCATCCTACTAATTTTTCTTCTACCCCTTTAAAATTTTCTACTTGTTTATACTTGTCTACTTTCTTTGAAGTGATGTCGTGCACGTCACCTCAAAGAGGGGCAAATGTAGACACCTCTAATTTGGTCTACATGATCTTATTACTAAGATCATACTATCTTAGTCTCTTGTTTATTTACTACACTACGCTAGTAAAACACCCTTTATAAACTCTTCTAAATCCCCTAAAACATGATAATACCTCTCTAACCAGCTTCTATAAGCTTGTTTTCCCTTTAATTAACCTTGTTTAGGTTAATTAACCCTCGTATTGACTTTCTAAGGATAATTTTACTTTCAAAATCAATATCTCACCTCTCCAAATAGCCACTTATCTTTCCAAATCCATTTCAAACCTCCCAATGTGCTTTTCTAAAAATCAACTTTTTGACTCCTTTTTAGTCCCACATGCATCCAAAACATCCTTTTCTCAAATCCAAAAACTATAAATAGAGGGATACCCCTCCCATATTTTCCTAAGAACTCTCTCTCTCTCTCTCTCTCTCTCTCTCTCTCTCTCATTTCTAATTTAGGTCATGCTTAGGTCTTTAAGATTCATTTCACATTTTATTTGAGCTATTTATTTGTTATTTGCTAATCTTTTCAAAGCTTTGGGTAAATGGGAGAAGCCATTAATGGTGAGCTTCCATTCTTAAGCTTTTGAAACATTAATAAACACATAACTAGTTACTAGAACTTTAATAGGTTTTCTTATAGATAGATTTGATGGATTATAGATCTAATATATTCATGTTTAGAGGTTGATTTGTTTTTTTTCAAGCTTTATATATGCATGCAATTAGGTAGCTCTTTCTTATCTATAATCTGAGGGTCATTTGAGTTGTTTGTTCTAAATATTTTGGGGTTTATTTAGGAGCACCAACCCCTAGTTTAGTGAAGCACCAACTCCACAAGGAGGCTACAACCCCCTAAGATGATCAAGCACCAACTCAACCACCTTTGAATGAAGATATATAATGTATTTTTGCTACAACAACTGATGGAGATCACCTATTCAACTCACACACCTTCAAACCCTTGTTCAAACCCTCATTAACCTAGCTTGCTATTTCTTCTTCTTTCATGGAAAAACTTGGCCTCAAACCCTTGCAACACATACTCTATAAAATTCCTTAACATTTTACACACTTCTCATCTCAAAATATTCCTTCATACCTATTTCAAACTCACACTTGGGTCACACTTTTTCCCTCTCTCTTGGCTAGTTCAAATTTGAACTCAAACATGCACTTTATACCCTTCTCAACTCACAAACATGAAACAAGTAGGTTCTATACCTTTATCTCAACTAACACATCTTAAAAAAATCCCAATACATTCATAAAAATATTCATAATGGACCCATGTAGGTCGGCCATGCTCAAATTCTCTAAACAATCTCAAAAATAAATAAAAAACCCATCACCAGGATGACTAAAAACCACAAACATCATCACCATGATTATTCAAGCTCCCAAATTCATCACACATGTAAAATATGACATAAAAAACCATCCATGGTCATTAATTATCTTTCACCAATCAAATTATTCATAACTCACTCAAGAAGGCTCATATCCTTCACCAAACAGTTGTTTCTAGGAACCTTGTCTTCACCTATGGGCCTCAAGAACACCAAAAACCTCAAAACTATGGCATGTAACCACTAATAAGAATCCCCCTAACCTTTATATCACATTTATTCTTTCTATATCTCATGAAACATCCATACATGCAAACCACACCAACTTTCCTCTTCACCAAATTGAGCTTCCCAGAAAGTAGTTTTAGAAACTCAATTGGTTTTCACCCTTTTATCACTTTCAAGACCTATAAAGGCCTTAAATAGGAACAAAATTCATCCCTATTCACTCTCCAATTGATATAAAGCATCAAAAAATCCATCTCATGCCTCATCTACCTCAATCTTCTACAAAAGCAATCATGTCCTGAGAAACAAGAAACCTTCTTCTTCACAAATTGAGATGGTTGACCTATCAAATCTCATCATCATGAGACAAACCATATACCATTGTAAATACCTCTAAATCCTATTTCCATAACATCTTACATTTCCTTCCAACTCCAAGTGGAAGGCCTTCAACCAGGTCCATCTCTGAAACTGCTCCAAAACTACCCCAAAACTGCCTTAAGACCAGTCTTCATAAATAGGGCAAACTTTTCCCTCTAGAATCTCAACCATGATCTGAAACCATCATTGACATAAATTAAAACTCCCATGATAAAAACAATGTCAATTTATTTCATAACTCCTTTGGACAACTTTGTCCCAAACTGAACTATTTCAGAAACTTTCCTGTTTGAGTGGGGTCCACTCATCACCACATGCTCTATCATACCTTTATGGAAACTTGAGAGGAGTCCTATACAACATCCAATCATCATAACTAGAAATAATCAATAAATTATGGGTAACTTACCAAGGAAATATCTCTCCTACCGCTTTTGAGCTAGGGTTTCAAACTCATAAAAAGTTATTTACCTTCTTAACATTTGTTCATAAAAATGTGATGATGAAATGACTCAATTATTTTTGTGAAACCTTAACTCAATGGAAAATCATCCTAAAATCCAAAAGGTCCCATGCAAAAGCATACAATTCATGGTGAGCATCAAAAGTTGTAATTCGAGCTGGAAAATCACCTCTCTTCTTGGACCTTGTTTCACCTAAAACATCATAACTTGCAAAATTTCTTCAGAATGACTTGAAATTTTTATCACACCTCTAAAAAACCCATATTCACCATATCAAATCATCATCATATATCAAATAGGTCTACATCTTCATAACCCATCTCATTTACATGACTAGCCCTTGGGGTTTTGCATGGTTTAGGCTAGGTCATCATAGAAGAACATCATAACTCATCATGAAACCTCTCCAAAAAGGCCTTAACACACCTGAGACAACATTTCTCACTCACCTACATTCCTCCATGAGCTCACATGGCTCTATACCTGATCCTCATGCCTCATTTGGCCTCCAAGCACCTAGACTAGGTCTAGATGAGCACTTACAACTGGGTCTTCAACATGTACCTACACTCTGAAACTCATGTGAGTGCCTAAACATTATCCAAACATGCTCTCCATGATACTACCATGATCCTCAAGTCACCATGAATCTCAAATCACCATGCTCCATCACCTAGGCTAGCTAGGTCACCTGACTAGGCTTACTAGACCAAGCCAATCTCACTGAATCAACCCATGCAATCATGAAACCATCTAATATCCATGTCACCATCCTACAAGCATCCTATGACACTTCTCCATCATCATCTTTATCATTAATGATATTTTACATCAATGACAACACCTAGAACTCAACATGCCAACAATCCCCCCTTTGTCATTGATGGAAAAAAACCTAATCTTCTTCCCTTTTACATTAATGAAAAATCATACAGACCTTGATCATGGATGCATAACACACTCAAACACATGTTAATAATGATACAATGAGCTAAAATCATATTGTTTACCTTTTTCTTTTCCTATCTTTACTTGATAAATATCAAACTTGGTTTAATTTCCATATCTTTATTTCATACCTCCTTAAGGATTGAAATCCCTATATACACTCTTTAGAGGAATTTGGAAAAAAAATTCCATGCTCTTGAAACCCAATCACACAATGACATACTTCCTTATGCATCCCCCTATACTTATGCCATCTTTCTCTAATAGAAAACACAAACTTAGATTCACATACCTTGCATATGAGTCATAGAGATGACTCAACCACTTCAATATTGTCCCAAATCAAATTTTTGGTATTTTTACTCTTATTTCATGTTAACATAACCTTTTGAGTCAATAATTTTCTCCTTGAGCTATTATACCTATCAACATGACTTAGTACCACTTTTCTAGCATCATTAGACATCATAAATCACCTTTCATCTCTATTTAAAAGTCAAGATCAACTCTCCATGCTCCAAGAGACTCCTATAGACCAGTGGCACTTTGTTTTTGCTCATTAAGAAAGCCAATTCACTCTTCTTGGAAAAATAACCTATACCCCAAGTTATTACACATGTGATCATCCTTTATCTGCTATGCAAGCCTTCTAGGAATCCTTCTTGCTTGATTCAAGGTGAATACATGCTTCCCTTGTCTTGATGTTCCTTTACACCTGAGAATTAGTATGTGATTCATAGACACACATGACCTCTTGAGGTTGTTCTAGGATAACAAGGATGTGTAAGATTGCAGTAATGTTGATGGGAAACTATAGAAGAATCAAGGACTAATATTAGGTAGTGTGAGTTCTTAGTAGCTTAGTTTGTCAAAGGGGAATTAGAGGATATGTATGGGTAGCGTAAATTCCCTATAGTTTAATTGTATAGATTTATTTGAATGCTTAAACTATGTTGAAAGGTTCACTTTAAATAACTATGAAAAGTAAATCTAGCTTAAATAAAATACAAGTGTGTTTTAATCTTTTAATTAGCTAAATTCATTCCCAATTAATTATCCAAAACAAAATAAACAATCTAATATATTTATTTGAAAGGAAATGAACTAAATGAATTTAAATCAACAAAGATAACATCTACCTTTCACTATTTAATTAAAATAAAGATAATCTACAGAAAAGGGAGATCGCTTCTAAATTAATTGAAATCTACTTCCATGCTAAAATAAAATAAATAGGGAATAGTCGGATGTGGCTATTCCTCTGTTCTTGAAAGTGAAAATTAATATAATTAAACACATATTTTTTCCAATTTATAATTGTGGATTATAGTACTTCTTCCAATGCCTCACCTCAAAATCACGAGAAAGAAATGAAGCTTCTCAAAAGAAATTTCTTTCCCTGAAACTTCCCCGGTGAAACAATGGATTACACAGAAAGCTAACTTGTGAAGAAATATAACAAAAGGCATAGACACATAAGCTTCATTAAGCTTATTTCCCTTACATATCCACAGGGATAAACATGGGGGAAGTTTTCAATGGAATCTTTGTTCGTGTGCATGTTTAAATCTAACTAATAATAAAATTAAATCTACATGTGTTTTTAAATGAATAAATGTACACATGAACTTCCTCCAAATCCTTTCCCCAAAAAATCCACAGGGATAAGATGAGAAGGAGATATAAGTAGAAGATAATTAAAGGAAATGAATACTTGTTAATTCTACTTTCTTAAAACAACTATTAATTTGATGAGAAATATAAAATCTAGATTAAAAGAAATATTTGAATGAAATTGAATTACAACCCATAACCTGGAAATGTAGAGCTTGTGAAAATATCCAGATGTAGTTGTGCTTTTCTTTATCCCCTCAAATTATTCTCTAGAGATGAGTCCAATTGTAGCTACAGAGAGATGTGCTAGTTATGGAATAAAATCAAATAGCTAGAAGAGTGTTGGAGCAGACATGGTTACAGGTTGACTTGTAGAAAATGCAAGTAGATTATAGAAAAAATCAAAGGCTGAGTTGTTTGTGTACTTTCTCATAGGATTTCAATAGAGTAACAGTGTAATCAAAATCAAGAATCTCCAACCAATGCTTTGAGGAAAGAGCTTGGTTTTTATTGAAAAATGGCAGGGAAATAGTATATCACACTTGGAAATCAAGAAGTACTAGATCATCCTAGGAAGGGGTAGTCAACTTACTAATAATAGTAAGTGAAGAAGAAGAATTTCATATGCATCCAACAAGCTTAGAATTAGGAGAAATGGTTGAGAAACATGCGAGAAAGGCGTTCGGTAGCTTGCAACATGCATACAAAATTGGGAGTTTTAAGTCTCAGACAAATGTGCACGGGACCGCTAGTTTGCACAGACTAGTGGTTACGCAACTGCTATGGTGGTTACAGTAAATGTAACTCTAAGAAAACCATAAGTTACATAACTGCCATGGTAGTTACACAACTACCACATGGTTACGTAACTTAAATGGAAAATGTTAAGGAAAAGAAGTGAAAAAGGTTTGTGCAAGTAAGTAGAACTAAGGAAATGAGAAATAAAGAAAAATAAGTCCCATAGGCCTGTTGTAAACAAGGAAAAGGGACATGGACAATCATCATTTGTTTCTAGAAATGAGAATTTATCATCATTGGGGATTTTTACCATTCCACTAATATAGCACCATTTAATTTTGGGTGCGTACATATCACCCCCTCGAAGAATTATTGTAGCCATGAAGAGGCGTAAAACATGAAGTTTTAGTATGTTGCTCCCAAATGGGAAAGTTAGAATTATACCTCATTCACATGTGTGTTGAAATCACACCAATCCAAGCTTCCCACAACCTTCAAAAGAAAACGAGAATCAAATGTAGATAAAAAATATATTAAAAAACATTTTAAATTAAAATGACAAGAGTACTTACCATGTCAGTAGGGATGAGAAATATACATGTGCATTAGCACTCCAACCATTTTACATACACACACTCAAAATGACATTAGAAAATACTATATAAGTAACTTTTACTATTTATAGAAATCATTTTTACTTACCCTCTTAGTGATTTTTAGAGTTCTATGGACTACTATGACTATTTCACACGAGAGTATAGTCTAAATCAATGAGCACTTTGAGACGATGGATATCGTAACCAACAACAATGGAGGAGGGTCATGATCAGGTTAGTTATTCTGCATTTGTTCATTTTTCCCTAAAATGTAGGAATTAATCAAATCTAGCTATAGGGGGTTTTTTAATGTCTTATTACAGTGAAAATTACCATAAGGGGGGCACCATGTACTGTGTGCAATTTATTTGAATTAATTTGGTATTTTTTTAACTATTTTTTTCAATTTTTAGCCTTTAGGGTACGACCCAAGTTTTTTGAGCAAAACCGCTACGGAGGTTGTGTAACTTCCACTCTACACAGAGCAGAAGTTGTGTAACTTCTTCTCAATAAAATGAATAGTGCGTAACTACCCTGCAATGGTTGGCGTAACTTCCACTCTATTACAATTGGAAGTTATGTAACCATCAAGGTAGTTTTCAAATTTTGACTAAGAATGAATTTTTTTTTGTTTTTACATTAGGTTTATGTTGTTTTTGTGAGCTTATTATATGCCTAAGAGGTTCTAACTTAGCTCGTTTCTTGTTGTTTATGGATGATAGGGAGGTACATTTGTTAGTGGAGTAGAGCCTAAGAGTAGGATTGGTTTCCCAGATCCTAGAGAGATTGACTCAAGCCAGAGAAGGGATTATTAGAAGGGACTGATATTTGGAGGATCTTACAGACACGTACTTTTGGCACCTATGAGTAACTTACTTTATGAATTAATGAGCTATTGGGATGAAAACCAGAACACTTTTTAGTTTCCTAGAGTTAGGGGTGAGTGGACTATCACATAGGGAGGAATGTCTACCATATACTTGGAATTCTTAGTCATAGGCAGGAAGCTAGTGCTAAAGAGTGCTAGTTCAACAACTGAGGCCCGCATTTGGGCTACTTACCTTGGGATGATGCACTAAGGCACCTGATGCAGGTGCCAAACAGAGGATTTAGATTGGTTTCAGTTGACATTGCACCTATCCCCACTCTATCGCAAGGCCTTTATTTACATCTTGGCCTCATGCTTGATTAGAGATAAGGGAAGGGAGGTTTCTATAATTTCCCTATAGTATTGAGATGTATGGCAGGATGTATGGCATTGTACTAAACTTAGACCAGAGTGATGATAGATTCTGATATGGCATTAGCCACTATGATATGCTTGGGGGAGGTGAACCCCTAGGAGGGGATTGGGATAACATTTACTTCTTGCACTATTGGGTTGACATGGATCAGGGGCCCATCATTTAGTTTCCACACTAAAGCGGAAAACATGAGAATAATAGAGGTAAATGACCATTAGCGACTCCTCACTATGTAACACCAGTATTTGATTGAGAAGATCATTTGGGTACTTCAGCAGTTAGTGAACCCTAAATTCCCTTCCAATTCCCTACATTTACAGAGGGATTCAAGAGTCGATAGCTTCTCAGAGGGGTAAGCTATAGTGGTCAGTTGTTATGCCTAGAATTATGATTGGTACACCACAACCAAACCTCGTAATTGGGGCAGATACCCACGAAATTTCTTAGTGAGGAGGAGGAAGAGGCCTAGATGAGGTTTGGACTCAGTAGGCAGGACTTAGATAGGTTAGTGATCAAGCTACGAAGATGAACTCGAGGAGTCAACTTCTGTAGAGCTAAGAGTGGATGTGGAGGAGGAGACGGTGCACATAGAGGAGGCCTTTCCTATAGAGGAGGAGGCATCAATGCACTTATAATGATGAGGAGGATATTAGAGTTGAGGATGAGCATATACCAGCTCTGGCACTGACACTATTCATCAATCTGAGATGGATACTCCTAGATATTCAAGTGAGTAAAACACTCTCTTCCATACATTTACTTTGTTAGACTAGATGTTAGCAAGCTACTTATACTATTTTCATTTATTCAATTTTACTTGCAAATTTTTTTCTAACTCTATCATTATTTACTTCATTTGGATACTATAGGGATGGATGATGAGATATTATTCATTGCATGCTCCTAGATATGTTTGTGATGGCATCAGATATACTAAGATTACCTTTTTGTAACATGGAACCCTATGATGGTAGGTCACCACACTGACATGTTCGACAATTGTGCACCATCCTGGCATGCCACATAGGTAATGACCTATATGAGGCTATATATAACTTTACATAAGGATAGGAGAGATTTTGGATGGCATTCCTTACTCACGTAGGGAGCCTTTATTTATCGGTCACTCACCTGGGCAGTTTCATAGGTCTACACATAGATGCTTTTAAGATGTCACAGAGCCACTCACATCATAAGAGCGTCAATAGTGAGTCCACACACCAATCCTTCCCCTTCTATGGGTCTAGGAATGAGGGATAGGCCTATGGTCATTATTGCTTTGAGACATTTTTAGATACATTTAGCAATGTTTTTTTTTGTGGTATTGATTTTTTCACATTTCTATTTTAATAATTGGAAAAATGTGTTGAATGTGGTATGATGAAAAGAGGAACTCACTATGTTCTTAACTCCATACAACTAGTAAGAGGCGAGAGCTCATCACCAAGATACAATAAGGACACAAGTTATACGACTTGAATAATTGGCAATGTGAATGATGATCAAGAGACAAAACTTTGAGAAGGGCTCAGATCCAATTAGAAACTTATAACTCAACCCTAATCAAGAATAAGCTACCTAGTTCAAAATGATTTCTGCTTGCAAGTTTTCATCTAGACTTAGATTCATGGATGGCCTATTGATTTAAAAAATATGTCTTTGAGGAACAATTCTCTCTTAACATACACATCTAGTTCATTTTCATGGGAATTTTCAGAAGCAATTTATATTGTTTATTTATTTACAACTTGTGATTTATTATTGTGACCCCTATGTCTTTCCCCATGCTACTAGTAAGAAGCATGGACTCATCACCAAGTTAAAAACATAGGTGAGTAAGGGAACTTCCCTCCTTTCCTGATCTCATGCTACTAGTAAGAAGCATGATCTCATTCAATGAAGATTGGTAGGGATGAGAAGTGTAGTTTTATTTGTAAATGAAATAATTTTATGTTTATTATTCATTTATTATTTTTTTAATTGACTTTGGGTTGTGCTTTTAGGAGGGAACATTTTCCCCTAGCCTCAACCCCACACAACTAGTAGGATATGAGGGATCACCAACGAAGGTTGAGAAAGGTGAACACATATTCTGGGTGAAATGTTTAGAAATTTTCTGTCATAGAGAGAGATTTTTTGGGGAAATATTTTTCATCAAGAATATTCTAGAGAACTATGGGAAAGAAACCCCTGAATTGGAAGAAAACATGAAAGGGGACTAAGTATACAAGTCCTTATAAATCAATGTCAAATTTTTTCTCATGAATTGAAATGATGAAATGAGACTATATGCACTTTGAATAATGTGAAGAGTGTACATTAAAGAGATATGATTTTGATATATTTTCCAATCTTCGAAAGCTTTAAATTTACTTGAAAAGTAAGTTTCTAGTTACAATTTTCACAAGATGATAATGCAAATGACGAAGACATTTATGATGAATGCAATAATGTACAATGTGGAAATGCAAGTGAATAAATGTATAACCATGTCTGAGATGAAGTGAGTTGACATGGTTTCATCAAACCCCTCACCCTACCAGAGGTACACAAAGTGATACACACCATTTTAAAAATATTTCATGTTACTTGGTAGGGGCCTACTACCATTTTGTCCCAAACATCCTATCCTTTCCTACTGATCATATTCATCTTAATATCTAGTTCTGGTGTATCAAGTCTCCATTTTTACAAGGTCTCTTATAAAGTTGATTTTTCAAATTCGTAGACCTATCATGTTCATGTGAGTATTGGTGACACTTTTCTACTACGTTGTGTAAACCCAAAGTAATTATTGTTCGAATCTAAGCATTTGTTCTCATATAGGGTCATGACTTCTAAATGAGCTAAATTTTTTTTTGGCACATTTTGATATATCAGGCCTAGGTATAGAATACCTTGTAGGGAAGACATGAGAAACTAGGTGATTCTGACCTCTAATGGTAAGATTTCTTGAACACTGAAAAATAAAGAAAATGGGGTTTCCCTTATTGGTGTTCGAATTGAAGTCCTAAAAGTCCATAAGGAGGGAAACAACTTTAGATGCCAATATCGCTTATTCTGCTTAACCGTCTTAAGGAGAATGGAATTCTAAGAGTTTGATAATATTTTTTGTGGTTTTGGTGGACACAGTTTCCACAGAGATCACCTTACCCTTATTTTTTTTCACCACTTTGAATGTTTTTGGGTCATTGACTTCAAATTTTGAAGCATTTTGGGTGGTCGCAATCAAGTATTTTGATGGAAGCAATTTTTTTATTGGTTTGTAGGGAGCTCATATTTTCAATAAACCCTTGGTTACTTTTTGAGATTCTCTAGATATATATCAAAAGACTTAGGATACCCTTAAGTGATGAACACTTTTACCAAATGAAGGAATCTAACTTCTTGGAATAAAGTGGAAGGAATAGCCTTCATCCGGTGAATCCTAGGTATTCTAAGGATAATGTTATAATTCATCTCCTTTTTAAAGATATATAAAATCCGTTAAAATATTTATCGGCCCAAGGGAGACATGAAGAACTATATTCTCAATTAATGTATCCTTAAGACTTTCATACCCTCACAACATGTTTCTAGTAGTGGGGATTTTTATCCAAAATTACCCCCAAGGTTATTTTGGTTTAACAACTTTAAAAATGGACTTAACCATTTTTACAGGCCTGTGACGGTCAAATGACTATCTAAAGTTGCACTTCCCAAATGCCCTAGCCATTGGCATTCAAAAAATTCTTGGTCTAGCTTCATTGGTGGGCTATATTAAGAAAATAGCTGATAACGTTCAAATGCCCATCAAACTCAATGAAAACATCAGTGGGGCTACGTGGACAACAGATTAATGGTCCAAAGGCTAAGTCAAGACAGGGTCAAAGACAGCTGGTAGCAATAAAATGGGCTAAAAGTTTCTAAGCCACAAAATAAAGGAGCTTGGTCAATTCAAAAGAGCTCGGTCAAAGACATTTATTAGGTTTTTCTTAAACCCACTAAACATTGCAAAGACCACATCCAAAGGAAAGTAATGAGCTACAAGGAACCATTTATCCAATTACTAACAGATTTGACACTTGATAACAAATTTGAAGGATGCCAATTTTATTGGCTCACATTAGACATAATTTGACAATTTAGAAAGGATTTCAAATTTAGATCACATGTAACAATTGTTAGTTGGAGATCAAATAAAAGTTCTGACACACATGGAGCATATGGAGCCTTCCTTATTGGCTAATGCATTTCACAATTGTCAGAGGATGGACTATCAAAAGGACTACATGCATCAAGTGTGTGGAACCTTCCCATTGGCTCACATTTCACAAATGTCAGTCAAGGGGGAAATTGTGAAGAAGCATGGATTTTTCTTATTGGCTTGTGTTTCTAAGGGTCTAACATGAGCCTTCTACAATGTGAAGGAGCGTGGAGCCATTTCATTGGTCCATGTGTCTAGATATAAAAAAGATAAAGGATAGTTTGACATCCCGAAGGAATGTGGTGAAGTTTCTATTGGCCCGTATTTTCATAAAGGTAGCCTGCAAAAGGTAAAAAATAAAGGACAAATGGAGAGCTGGAGAAGTAAAGTCTGATATTGCGACCAAATGGGAGATAGACACTTGGAAAAAGGTAAAGAAATTACACGTGGTAGAGGTCAATCCCTGAACCAATCAGAGGCTACCATGTGTAAAATTTTTGTGCCTCTTGAGAGGAAAATCTTCAAATGGCCATATCTTTTGATCCCAAGCACCAAATTAGACAAAATTTATATCATTGGAAAGCTCTCATCGAGCTCTTCAATTTGACATCATCAAAATCTGATTTTTGGTGGATTTGGGGTGGGTCAAAATGGAAAACACAACTTTTCAAGGTAGAAGAAGACTATTTTTACACGTAAACGGTCAACTCAGATAGCCTCAACCACTAGACTTGATGAAGCATGGCTCTATTTTATTCTATAGGACAAAATTGACATAGTAATGGCTTTGTGAAGTGCCCATGTGCTTTGCAAAGGTCTTTAAGATATATTGTTGGTGGTTGAAGATTAAAAAATCCATCCCCTTTCTTCTCTCTCCTCCTCTTCTTCCTTCTCTTTCATTCGAGCTATATATTGTAAAATCTTTCAATTTTTGAAAACGAGGACATTCAAAAACTGCAATGAAACTTTGTAAAATTTTCTCCAAAGCTGATGTGATCCATCAAAACTCCATTTTAGGGCTTGGAAATGTGTTCTTGTGCCTTCCTTTTGCAACTGTAATGGTCTGTGCATACTTTTATTGCAATAAAGCTTGTTTTGTGACACATTTGTCTGTCCTTGCTCTTGTTTTAGTTACAACCTTGCCTCTCTTTTACTTATTGCATTGTGTTGTGCATGTATTTCTCCTTTCAAGTTCATTATGTTGTGTTTCATGTGAGAATAAATGATAGATGAATATTTGGGGTCTATGTCACTTATGTTTGGCCTCTCCCTTCTTCATTTCTTTCTCTTTCTCCCTCACTAGATTGTCTCTCACCTCCTTTTCTGGTGTATCACCGCTTTTAGTGTAGGTTTATTTTCATGCACTCTCTCTCCCTGGTCCCTTGGTAATATTAGGATAGGATTAGATAGTTTTTCCTGCATTAGGAGTAGATTGTGGCAGATAGTTTAGGAGTAAGAACCATCTGTCTCTGGAGGGTTATCTGAATCCCGCAAGTCCCATAACTTGATAGATAACCAAATGTTAGAAAAAAGTAGAGATTTGCATTGCCAAATCTCAGGGTGCTAACTTTTTTGTGATAATAGTTCTGGCATGCATGGTGGGACAAAAATCAAAGGAAGTCAAGATCATTCAAGCTGTGAGTGCATAATTCAACATTTGTAGTAAACTTCATTTTAGCAGGTTGGTGTGTTCTTGTTAAAGTTTTAGCTTTTAGAAGCATATGGAAACACATATACCAACTCCATTTGGTCCAAACAACCCATTCTCTGATATTATAGACCTTTCTTCCATCCATTTTTCATTCATCTTTCCTTCCATATCTTCATTTTCATCCATCCTATAAAGTTGTGCAATCATGTATTCATTCCCACGGTGGAATTCATACTTGTAGTAATGCAACCAACCTCCAATGATACTTCCCAACTCCTCTAGATCATTCTTATGATAAAATTAAAAACCACCATGCTTACCCGTATGAACAATGTCAAGATTAGTTTGGCTATGAATCCTATCAAGAAGTGTATGCATATGATGACAACAATTACCTGGAGAGTGCTGATGTGTAGGAGAAGTTTCAAAGAATGGAGGTAGTCATGGTTGAATACCAGGCTACAACAGAAATGAAAGCATTTAGGATTGGCTATAGGGAACCTTGTCTATGGGAAGCCCTTTTCCAAGACATTACATCCTTCAAGCAGAAACTTGACTTCATGGTTGAAATGTTTCCACAACTTACAGAGTGGATCTATGGAGATAGATTCTTATGACTAAAATGCAAGATCAACCTTGTCAATGGGTAATTCAATCACTAGCTCCTTGCATCTTCTTTCTCTCCTTCCCAAGCTTTATCATTTCAGCATTGTCATGATTCAAGACCATTACCTGCTGTCCCAAGTGTTGAATTCCCTTCTCTATCCTCCAATCTTCCATCTCACCTCAATTTTTCTACCCTTTTCCTTTCCAAGCAATCATTCCATCCAAATAAACAAGAAGTTCTACCTCCTTCCACTACCACTAAAAATAATTGCAAAACTAGTTGTAATTCAACCCACCCCTCCTCTTGCTTTCTCAAATTCATCTTGGGAAGAAAACAGTCAAAAAACCAGCCAAGGGAAACAAGAAAAAGATCCTAATAAAGAATAAATGAAAGGGATTTTGAAAATATGGGCTCTTAGGTTTGGGATTGAAAAAATGCTCTTGATGGTGAAGCCAACAGAGGAGGCTAAAGTTGAAGAATAAGTGGTGGCCAAAGGCTGATTTTGTAGAAGCAATGGAGTAAAGAGAAGAAGAAAATGATCAGAAATTAGTTTGCTCTAAATGTAGTTTACATGATGGCACTCTATTTGAAGAGGTTTTTGATCCAATCCTCAAGACTGCAAAATCAGCCCAAGAAGAAGGAAGAAAAACCCGCTCCAAGTTCAGTTAAAGAGGAGCATTTGGAGGAGAACCACATAGACCCAGAGGTCTTGAATGCAGAGCAAGGTACACAAAAGACTTCAAGAATTCCTTCCACTTCATCCTCCCCAAATTATGATAATGAAGAGAATTTTTAGCTCTCAAACTTCATGTTTGAAGATGAGGGGAACCATGATGAACAAGTTGTAGATTTAGATGTCATCATGGAGGAAGGAGAGCACTTGGCACAATAGGACCTTGAGGAGGAAGATTATCTATCTGAATTGGAGGAGTGTTTTGATAGAGAAGAACCCACATAGAAATCACCACTTTCACTGCTCCATCACTCATCCTCCAACATCAAGAGCCCGTTGTCATGGAGAAAACATGTAAGAACAACCTGCCCCTTCAAACAATCCTCTTGGGAAATGATTGGAGGATTCAAATCTTCCAATTTTTTCATTAGGTGAGGAGAAGGAAGAGAACAAGGATGACACTGCTACCACACCAGTCATCAAGGCAGAGGATCAGTTATCTTGTAGGTGAGCAACAAAGAGAAGATCAAGCTCACAAGAAACCCCCTTTTTTTAGGAAGGTCTATAGGAAGAATCCATTCTTGGAGTTAAGTATTAGAGCAGTGGGAAAACTTCAAGGATCAGACTTTGCCCCATAAAGTACTTGGCTTCATTGGAGCCAACAGAGAAACCAAACTAGTCATACTCACTTCAGAGCATGAGGATGATATTCAATGACACCAAAGGTCAGCACCAATGCCTCTCAAAACCCAAGTAATGAGCATCTTGAGGAGGTATCTTTTTTGTCTGATGTTGATACTTTGGCTAGTTGGGTGGAAGACAATTTTCCACTCTTATCACAGGCCATGTCCATTGCAAAATTAATTACATGGCCACACTTTGTAAAGAAGGGAAGCTATTTCTCCCTGCCTGTTGCAGGCTTTTGTTTAGCTTTTCCTTATTTTGGTTAGAGTAGTAGGTAGGTAGGTTTTTTCCAGTAGAAGAAGTGCATTGTGCACACTCTGCATGTCTCCACTTGAGAGCATGTATGTTTTTACATGTTTTATATATTTTTTGTGTGCTTTGTTGCGTGTTGTACAATCCATTTCAATCCAGGGAAACTTTATTGGCCAAACTAGATTTTGGGGCAGCTTAAAAGGTTAATGTTTAGAACCCAAGAGATTAGTTGCAGTCAAGAGCCCATGGTGCCTTTTCCTAGCCAAATTCACTGCTTGAGATAGTGCCAATTACATGCATTTCATTTCCAAATCATCCTGAGATCCATAACTTTGTAATGCTTCATATTTGTCAAGGATTTAATTTAGTTTTTCTTCAAAACTTGGCAAAATAAGATTTGAGGAAACTTAATCTGATTTTCTTGTTTCAGTAGATCAAAATTAGAGTGAAGCCTGGAGATTTTACAATTTTCCACCCTCACAAAATCAAATTTAGAAGATTTTTCACAATGATGTGGTCAATTATTGCTTCACCTCGAGTGTGAGTATTTTAATGGAGAAATTTGATGGTTGGGGCAGTTTAAAAACTTCATTTTGTAACATCCTCATTTTAGACAATAGAACAAGTCAATTTTTTTTTTTTGATAATTGCATCCTGGTTCTAAATACATAATTTAGAACTCACAAATCAAATAACCATTCTTATAACAGACAACCATATGCAGCTGTAATGAATCGGAGTACCTCCGATCTATTCATTCCATGACTCGGTAATCTACCGATCTATTCATGAGTAATAAGAGTTGGCGTTTTTATTTAACACTTCACTCTTGCGGTTCTCTTCCCTATTCTAGGATTCAGAATGCTCTGTCCAAGGAACCTAACTGAATAATTGTTACCATTATTCATCGGCATCTCATCCCTTAGACTAGGTGAATTAGGACAACGCAATCAGCAGCTTGCGATACTTTGGCCAAAGATTTGAAACATACTGTTTATGTCTCGTATTCCTTAACGGCATACTCGTCAATCTGGAATACGCCCTTCACCCCATTCTTATGTTATGTAGAATGTCTTATACCGACTTCTGTCAGTCCCTCCTATCTCAACTTATTCACTCAGAAATGGATTAACAAGGTGATAACGTTATATGGATGCCCATGAGGATTAGGGATACGATGACGTACTAGTTCAACCCTAGTTAAACCAGTGTGTCAAGATACCCCGATTCTCCTAGGCAGCCTTGTAACATGATAACATTCCTAATCGGTCCCTGAGTAACTCGTTCGAGATCAAAGTGTAAATCTTAGCGATCAATGCAAAGGGTGTCGTCATAAGTCACCTGCATTGTTGTAACTTCGAAAAGATCCTAATCTTCTCGGAGGTACAACCCTGCAGTTGACTTGTGCCGTCAACCTTTAAATCCACCTCGAAAAGATCTACTTATTAATATGCGTTACGCACGTTGAGTTTAAATTACATTAAAGACGTTCCCCTAAGGTTAGCCTTTCCCGATCCCTGGATTCTTCATCTTAGGATGACCTTCCTCAATAAAACCCATTCACGGTGGAGATATTAAGGCCAAGGTCTCATCAAGGAGTTCTTAGAATATACATAATTCTAAAACAACGAAATCGGTCAATATCTCATAGACTTCACATGAGATTGACATCTGAACCCCATTAGGTTTATATCAGTTTTCATAACTGAATTACTATCATACTATTTGTATCAAGATATAAATGATTAAGAATCCAATTAAATGTTGTCCTGTCATAATCAAGACTAGGGATCAATAATTTAGTTCAACTTGTTTAGCGTTCTGCTTGGGTTTACTTTAACCCTATCTTCCCAAAAAGACAGTGAACTAAATTTCAATTTAGCTTTCGATAGAACATACAAGAACTACTAAACACTCATAAGAATTCAATCACATATTCTTGTAAGATTTCATTGGTATTCACAAAAGTCACCAATTATACAATGATAACAATACTCTCACGACATAAGAACCGGAGAAATACTAACTATCAAGATAGAAATACAATCACATAAGTATAAAATATCCATTTCCATTCCTTTCGGTACTAATCAAATACATTTTATGCATTCAGCATACTTGATACATTACTCAACTGAAAAAGGAACATCTTTCCTTATATGGTACATTTAGAAAATCAAGCGGTAATTCATTATAAAATCAATTTAAACAATCTGATCATCCTATCAGATCTGCATGCTTTTACCACTTACGGCATCCATCTGTAAAAATTGTCAACATGGGTCAGTTCAATGAACTGAGCATGATAAGCACTAACCTTTAAAACAATTGCAATACATCAATTGTTTTCATTAAACACCCTGTTTAAATGAGATCAAATCATTAAAATGTTAGTGACCAAGAAGACAAATGCATCTAACCAACTATCCATCTGAATCCCAAGGACAGCAACATCAGACGGATTATATATTCAACATAATAAATAAATAACCTTTCATGATTCCATCAGCATGATAGAACAATTCCAAAAGTTAGATAAACAATTATATCAACCTATACTTTATAACAGAAGAGAAATAAACGAATAATACTTATTTCCTTCAGATCTAGCTCATGACTGTACCGTCTTTTCAAGAGCAAGGCATTCACTTAATACACAAGCAAATAAATCAGTCGAGACCATCAACAGCACCACTGTTTTGTTAAAGCTTACAAGAAAGCAACTACAGTACAGTAGCCCTCATGCCAAACAACGGTGTCTATCAACAAGCAGACTCAGTATGTCCTCACGCAAGAAGCGACAGACAAGAAGATATTAAATGCCGTTACCTGTTAAGGTGAAATCGACTACTCCTAAACTCAATCAAGCTCAGAAATGGATATCTATGCACAGAAGACGTAACACGCCAACAATACCTTATGACAACCTTCAACTCATTCAAGTCCTTTCTACACTGTAAGGCTTTTAGACCCAAGGTCGAATTCAAAGGATCTCTTCTGTTATCGCAGTCAACAAGAGACTCGAAATCATTTTAGCAATGACAATTCCCTATGACTATGCAGAGAGATTTTTAAACGAAATCCACGCAACATGCACAGCCACATCTATCTGGAATGTAATCAGAAAGAAAACATAACATAACATAACATAGTCACTTCTGAACGCATCCAGAGTTGAAAGTATGTTATTCACGACCTACTTTATAAAAGCCATAATACATAATGTCAAGTTATTTTAAGAAATCCAACAAAGCCAAAAACATTACATGTTCATACTCAGGCTTATACAGATACAGTGACACAGATTACCAATCAAGGATTTAAAACTAAATCCGTATATCAGTATTCACAATATAGCTTTTACAGAAGCCGATATACAAGATATCTTTCCAAACTCAAGGAACCCAACAGTGTCGAAACAATAGTAACTAAGCAAGCTTAATTTGAGACAGGTACTGTAGTTACCTAGAAAGGATTCCACTGAACCCGAGTAACAGTATATCAAATAAATAATAAACAATGATTCCCAACTGTGCCAACAATGATAAACATTAAAAATCAGGCTTAAACAAATCACTGATTTCGTAACAAGAATTCCAACTGAATCTCTCCAATATTCTCAAACAAGCTTACACAGAAGGAAACGTAACAGTACAACCAGGGAGTCTGTACCAAAATTTATTACAAATAACAGAGGTCGTATGACCTGTTACTTCTTCTAGACTCCAACGAAACTCAAATTACCAATATTCAAAGATATATAAAGCTTCCACAGTGGTCCATAGTGCACGAATCATTCAATGGACTCTACAGAGTCGTTTCAATATAATAAATATGTATATATATATATATATATAAACGGGTTGAATCCCCTTAACCTTCACGAAAGGGAAAAACAACTCCAGTGAGGTCGTAATGAATACTGTAACACAATATGTTACCTCTTCACAATAACTATAAAATTCATAACGAAACCCAACAAAAATCCATAACCACCACTAAATAATAACCACGACATAGCTTACAAAAAGTTCAATTTTAACTGAACAATCAAACAAATGTCCATCAGTATCCCTTCCGACAAGTACCCACAACAAGCAACAACGGCAAGTATCAACAACAAGCATCGACTTCGAGTATAAATCAACAAGCATCACAGTGGCCTGTACCCATCACAAGAACAATTTATGGGCTCTCGCAGAGCAGGCAAAGCATACCTTCTTTTCATATATTTCGCATATAAAAGCCGGAATGCAAAACACAAAGAAATATAGCAACAGTTCGAATATAATAAACACCCATCAAGGGTTAAATTGAAAAGCCGAACTAGCATGAAGATACAGTGTCGAAAATCACACAAGGATACCATAGAAACCATCTATTTCCATAAATCATTTGAACAGAGTTGTTCTAATGAAATCATTTGAAGAAGAGCAAGATTTTTAAAAGTTAGGGCCTAACATGCCTGGATATTTGCTCAAAATTCCGAAGCAGACCACTGAAAGAGCTCGGACTTTCTTTTCCTTTTCCAAGTTAGAGCCACCAACAAAATTTTGCTATTTCCATGACATATATATTTTCCTTGCCAGAGGAAAGAGCTAGATATGCTCATACTCGCCATGCAACACCAAGAAGACTGGTGCGAAGAACCAGTGAACAGGCAGAGGGAAAACCGGAATTCGTGATAAGCCAAACAAACCATTAACTTTCCAATTTGCATGCCTTCTCGTGAAATCTGAGCTCGACTACCGAGCTCATTAATTGCATTTACTCCCAATTTCCCGCTCAAACTCCACTGCCACCGACCGCCATAGTTGGCGATAGACAAGAGAAATTCCAAGACCATTTCCAATTTTGGCGACCTGCCACGTCGGCTCAAGTTAGCCGTTTTAAAACCTCCACCAATTACCTGTCCCTCATGCTTATCCACGCATTTAATAACATAGAAACTGCCGCCCATGGTTCGCACCCCTCCATAGGTCCCCTTACATCCTTGTTCAATAGTTAGGTTAGTAACTTAGGTTAGAATTTAGGATAACACCTAGTCTAACTTCTTAGAACATAGATATTAACTTAGAACATTAGCTCTTAGCCTAGGTCTAGGTTAGATTAACACTAACCCCTAGGTTAAGTTTAGTTTTAGGTTACTAACATTTATAATTCCAGTTAGGTCTAACATTTCTTACGCTCAGAAAAAGACCCACAACATGCATTCTCGAACAGGGTTAACTCCTGTACTGCCATTAGGCTACAGAATTATATGTAACTGAATTATTACCTGGTCCACGATCAAGACCTTCCAGATATATTTAGATATCGGGAACCAATCCTTTTCACACGATCAACCTGAGTTATACTCCGGACTAGCTTATTCAATGCATCTAGACCTTGCAACCTGTTCAAGGTCTGTAATTTTAATTCATCATGAACAAACTTAAAGCAATACTTGGATCAATTCCACTGATCCAAGGCTAGGTATTATAGGTGGATAACTCTATAATTCATTCCGAGATCAGATTAAACTCAGATACAAAATGAAAGAAATAAAAGAGTCCAATCATATTCTGACTCAGTCAAAGATCTGCAATCTGCAAAGAAGATACAGTACATATCAAGCATGATTTCTCAATCAAGGAACACATCCTTTTACAAAGAAACCATATATCAACACTTGAATGCTCAGGAGGAGGTAACAACAGTTCAGGGTGTTACATGCTTCCCTCCTAAAAGATTCATCGTCCCGATGATTACATATTTGATTAACCTTCAGGTCAACCAATTTATCAGTACACAAACAATGTGACTATTTTCCAATTTGAATAGTTCCAGAAATCAATGTCACAACATATTTTATTCAACCTGAATAATGTTTGCCTTCATCTGGCTTTCATAAATACTTAAAAAAAATAAGTTTAGAAAAGAATGTTTTGTCAACAGATTTCATTCTGTTGAAAAAGAGAAGGAAAAGCAATTTTCATCTCTTCCAGATTTTCCCAAGTTGCACTTTCTTCGTTAAACTGGTCCCACTGGACCTTACATTGCTGTATTTCACGATTTCTTAAATGCAATTGGTGAGTTTCCAGCACTCGTGTGGGTTTAACCATGATTATTCCTGGGTCTTGGACCTGCAAGGAATTCCAATTTAAAACATGTGACAGATCTGAAACGTATTTCTTAAGCAAAGAAATATGGAAAACATCATGCATGCGAGATAAAGCAGGTGGCAATGCTAAACGATAAGCTACAGGATTGATTATTTCGACAATTTCGAAAGGTCCCACGAATCGAGGTGACAACTTGGCAGCCTTGCCAAAAGTTATAGAACTCTTTCTGGGTTTAACATGAAGAAAAACCTTCTCACCAAGCTCAAACCTTCGATCAACCCGCTTAAGGTCAGCATAGCTCTTCTGCCTATCTGTTGCTTCCTTTAATCGTTCACGAATCAACTTAACTTGCTGTTCCATTTCAGTGAGAATCTCTGGTCCAATTACCACTCTATCCTCAACACTGTCCCAACTAACAGGAGTTCTGCACTTTCTTCCATAAAGTGCTTCAAATGGTGCCATTTTAAGAGATGAGTGATAAGTATTGTTGTATGCGAACTCAACTAATGGAAGATACTCCTCCCATTTATACTGTTGATCCATGCAATACATACGCAACATGTCCTCCAACACTTGATTTACCCTCTCAGTTTGTCCATCCGTTTCCGGATGATATGCAGAACTGAAGTTTAGTTTTGTTCCAAGAGCTGCGTTAAGCGTTTGCCAAAACCTTGACGTCATTCTTGGATCCCTGTCAGATATAATCAATTCAGGTACACCATGCAATCTGAAAATTTCATGTACGAATCTTTTGGCCAACACTGGTGAATCATCCTTTAGATTTCCAGCGATGAAATGAGCTACCTTAGTCAGTTTATCTACAACTACCAGGATAACATCATGTTTATTCCTGGACATGGGTAATCCTTGTACAAAATCCATGGTTATTACTTGCCATTTGTACTGCGGTATGCTATGAGGATATAACAGTCCAGCAGGGTGCATATGTTCTGCCTTCACCTGCTGACATTCCAAACAATGAGTCACAAATTCAATGACATCCTTTTTCATACCTTTCCAAAAGTATTGTTGTTTCAAATCAGCAAGCATCTTTGTGATACCCGGGTGTCCAGAGAAAGGTGAATTATGAAATTCAACTAACAACTTCTTTCTCAAATCGTTCAGCATAGGTACATATACCCTGTTTTCATAACGCAAGATTCCTTCATTATCAAAATGAAAACCTTCATACCTTATATCCTTAGGTTCTGCAGCAAGCGCTGCTTTTACTCGTTGAAAGTATGCATCTGATTCTGAGGCACTTTTTACTTCATCTTTAAACTGAGTTCTTAATGTTATAAGAGCAGAAATGTGCCTCCTACGACTTAGAGCATCAGCTACTCTATTCTCCTTCCCTTTGATATAGCTAATATCAAAGTCATATTGTGATAAAAATTCTAACCACCTTCTCTGTCTGGCATTCAGATTAGGCTGAGTGAAAATATATTTCAGTCCTAAGTGATCAGTTTTCAACTCAAAAGGTTTCCCAAGTAAGTAGTGTCTCCAGACTTGAAGTGCATGAACAATAGCAGCAAGTTCCAAATCATGAGGGGCATAGTTCAGCTCATGTAACTTGAGTTTTCTACTTTCATATGCAATGACTTGATCATTTTGTAGCAAAACACCTCCAAGGCCTTCCCCAGAAGCATCCGTTACAACTGTAAAACTCCCATTAGGGTCTGGTATAGCTAATATAGGTGCAGAAGTCAACTGGTCTTTCAGACTTTTGAAAGCCGCTTCACACTTGTCATTCCACATGAATTTCTTATCCTTCTTTTGCAATGAAGTTATTGGTGCAGCTACTTTAGAAAAATCCTTTACAAATTTTCTATAGTAACCAGCAAGACCCATGAAGCTTCTTACTTCATGCACATTCTTTGGTGCAGGCCACTCAGTTATTGCCACTATTTTTGAAGGATCTACAGCAATTCCTTCTTTACTTATGACATGACCCAAATAGTGAACTTCTGAATCAAAGAAAGAACATTTGGATAACTTACCATACAACTTTCTTTTTCTCAGAATTTCCAAAACTATCTTCAAATGCTCATTGTGCTCCTCAACGCTTTTAGAATAAATGAGAATATCGTCCAAGAATACAAGTACAAACTTGTCCAGATATTCTTGAAAAATATTGTTCATTAAGTTCATAAAGGCTGCGGGTGCATTAGTTAATCCAAAGGGTAGAACCGTGAATTCATAATGTCCGTACCTTGTTCGGAAAGCTGTTTTATGAATATCTTCTTCTCTAATCCTTAACTGATGATGGCCAGATCGAAGATCTATCTTAGAATAAACCGCTGCTCCACGCATCTGATCAAATAGATCGTCGATCCTTGGAAGTGGATATCGGTTCTTGATTGTTGCTTTGTTCAACATCCGATAATCAATACACAGCCTTAGTGTTCCATCCTTCTTTTTCACAAATATTACAGGCGCACCCCAAGGTGAAACACTTGGTCTAATCAAACCTTTTGTCAAAAGTTCTTGCAACTGTGCCTTAAGCTCGACTAACTCTGTAGTAGTCATCCTATAAGGCGCTTTGGAAATAGGTTCAGTTCCCAGTTTGATTTCGATGGTGAAGTCAAATTCTCTCTTGGGTGGTAACCCTGGTAATTCTTCAGGAAAAACATCCCTGAAACTTTGTAACAGAGGAATTTGTTTCATATAATCACCATCTTCTTCTGAAGATTCAGATATCTTTACAGCATAAAGGGTGCATCCTTTATTCTTAGCCTTTTTAAGCTGCATAGCTGACAGTTTTCTAACTGAAATTTCTCGTTTCACCCCTTGAATCTCTGCTGATTCCAGCTGATCATCTAAACATTTTATGTTCTTTTCATAGCAGTCTACTTTTGCTTTATGGTCAGCTAACCAATTGACACCAATGATAATGTCATACGATCCTAAAGGTGTAACATAGAGGTCAACTTCCGTGGAAAAGTTAGGTAAGTCAAGGAATGCCCCAAAAAGACACATACTCACTGTATGAACAGAGTTATTACCATACTGTACAGTCCAAGATTTATCCATTTTTCCAGCTTTTCTTTTAAGTTTAGAAGCAAGTTTATTAGAAATAAAACATTCAGTAGCTCCTGTATCAAAAAGAATAGTGACAGGTATGCCAAATAACTTACCCGGAACTTCTATAGGTGTTACTTGCTTTTCAGCTTGCTTGTCTGCTACTGTAGCATGTATCTTATGCTGCTGATTACGATCATCCTTCTTCAAAGGGCATTGATTAGCCTAGTGATCTTTGCCACAATTGTAGCAGCCTCCTACAGGTCCCTTTTTAGGCTCAAATTTGCCTCCAGTTTTGTAATTGTCACGTTGTCCTCCATAGGGCTTCTGCCCATTGTTATAATTTTTAGCAAAATTATCCCTTACATTTCCAGCAGGCTTATTTACTACTGCTTTCTTACTGTTATCTCCTGGAAACTTACTCTTGTTTCCAAACTTTTTCCATGGTCCTTTTCTGGGTGCAAGAGAGGTTGAAGAAGGGTTTGCAGTCTTCTTCCGCACTTCCTCTTTATGAGCAGAAATAGCCTTTAATTTCTGTTCTTGCCTTATGGCCTTTTCAACAACTCCTTCCATAGTGGTTGGACTGTGAACATCGACCTCTCCCCCTATCACGGGATTCAATCCCATGATGAATTTCCATATTCTGAACTTCTCGTCAGTTTGATACTGCGGTACATACTTGAGGAGTTTTGTAAACCACTCCCAGAATTCAGTTACCGTTAGCTTCCCTTGAGCTAAGTTCTGAAATTCCGTCATTTTCTGATCATAGAAAAGTTGTGGCAGCCAACGTTGCCTAAAATAGCCTTTAAATTGATCCCAAGTAATATTGGTCTCATCAATGTTTAGTTCAGCTTTACGGCTATCCCACCACGAAGATGCTTCGTGGGAAAGCTGATAGGCTCCCCAAATAGCTTTGGTTTCCTCTGAGAAGTTCCTTATTGCAAAGTACTTCTCCATTTCGCTGAGCCAGTTCTCAGCTCCATCTCCTAATGTGGTGCCATCGTACTTAGGTGGACTTATCCTTTTTATATCATTAGTGAGTTCTGCTGCCAATCTGGCCTTTTTGTTTTCTGGTTGGACAGGTGCATTTACAGCATTAACATCAACACCCATATTGGGGTTGTCCTCAGGAGGTGGCTGATTGTCATTTCCAGCTTCTTCATCCTCCTCATTTCCCATCACCTGCTGTTCAAGTACAGCTAAGCGATCTCTTGTGTCCAACAAGGCAGCAAGGATCTCATCAAGTTTCTGGGTTGTTGCCACTCCTCCTTCAGGTGGAGCATTATTCGCAACGTTCCCCCTTGTTCTAACCATTTTCTGTTACAAGAAAATTCAGGTTTTTATCAGATTATGGACACAATAGGTCCAAGAGCTGCAACCTTCAGCTCTGATACCAAGATGTAACATCCTCATTTTAGACAATAGAACAAGTCAATTTTTTTTTTTTTGATAATTGCATCCTGGTTCTAAATACATAATTTAGAACTCACAAATCAAATAACCATTCTTATAACAGACAACCATATGCAGCTGTAATGACTCGGAGTACCTCCGATCTATTCATTCCATGACTCGGTAATCTACCGATCTATTCATGAGTAATAAGAGTTGGCATTTTTATTTAACACTTCACTCTTGCGGTTCTCTTCCCTATTCTGGGATTCAGAATGCTCTGTCCAAGGAACCTAACTGAATAATTGTTACCATTATTCATCAGCATCTCATCCCTTAGACTAGGTGAATTAGGACAACGCAATCAGTAGCTTGCGATACTTTGGCCAAAGATTTGAAACATACTGTTTATGTCTCGTATTCCTTAACGGCATACTCGTCAATCTGGAATACGCCCTTCACCCCATTCTTATGTTATGTAGAATGTCTTATACCGACTTCTGTCAGTCCCTCCTATCTCAACTTATTCACTCGGAAATGGATTAACAAGGTGATAACGTTATATGGATGCCCACGAGGATTAGGGATACGATGACGTACTGGTTCAACCCTAGTTAAACCAGTGTGTCAAGATACCCCGATTCTCCTAGGCAGCCTTGTAACGTGATCACATTCCTAATCGGTCCCTGAGTAACTCGTTCGAGATCAAAGTGTAAATCTTAGCGATCAATGCAAAGGGTGTCGTCATAAGTCACCTGCATTGTTGTAACTTCGAAAAGATCCTAATCTTCTCGGAGGTACAACCCTGCAGTTGACTTGTGCCGTCAACCTTTAAATCCACCTCGAAAAGATCTACTTATTAATATGCGTTACGCACGTTGAGTTTAAATTACATTAAAGACGTTCCCCTAAGGTTAGCCTTTCCCGATCCCTGGATTCTTCATCTTAGGATGACCTTCCTCAATAAAACCCATTAACGGTGGAGATATTAAGGCCAAGGTCTCATCAAGGAGTTCTTAGAATATACATAATTCTAAAACAACGAAATCGGTCAATATCTCATAGACTTCACATGAGATTGACATCTGAACCCCATTAGGTTTATATCAGTTTTCATAACTGAAATTACTATCATACTATTTGTATCAAGATATAAATGATTAAGAATCCAATTAAATGTTGTCCTGTCATAATCAAGACTAGGGATCAATAATTTAGTTCATCTTGTTTAGCGTTCTGCTTGGGTTTACTTTAACCCTATCTTCCCAAAAAGACAGTGAACTAAATTTCAATTTAGCTTTCGATAGAACATACAAGAACTACTAAACACTCATAAGAATTCAATCACATATTCTTGTAAGATTTCATTGGTATTCACAAAAGTCACCAATTATACAATGATAACAATACTCTCACGACATAAGAACCGGAGAAATACTAACTATCAAGATAGAAATACAATCACATAAGTATCAAATATCCATTTCCATTCCTTTCGGTACTAATCAAATACATTTTATGCATTCAGCATACTTGATACATTACTCAACTGAAAAAGGAACATCTTTCCTTATATGGTACATTTAGAAAATCAAGCGGTAATTCATTATAAAATCAATTTAAACAATCTGATCGTCCTATCAGATCTGCATGCTTTTACCACTTACGGCATCCATCTGTAAAAAAATTGTCAACATGGGTCAGTTCAATGAACTGAGCATGATAAGCACTAACCTTTAAAACAATTGCAATACATCAATTGTTTTCATTAAACACCCTGTTTAAATGAGATCAAATCATTAAAACGTTAGTGACCAAGAAGACAAATGCATCTAACCAACTATCCATCTGAATCCCAAGGACAGCAACATCAGACGGATTATATATTCAACATAATAAATAAATAACCTTTCATGATTCCATCAGCATGATAGAACAATTCCAAAAGTTAGATAAACAATTATATCAACCTATACTTTATAACAGAAGAGAAATAAACGAATAATACTTATTTCCTTCAGATCTAGCTCATGACTGTACCGTCTTTTCAAGAGCAAGGCATTCACTTAATACACAAGCAAATAAATCAGTCGAGACCATCAACAGCACCACTGTTTTGTTAAAGCTTACAAGAAAGCAACTACAGTACAGTAGCCCTCATGCCAAACAACGGTGTCTATCAACAAGCAGACTCAGTATGTCCTCACGCAAGAAGCGACAGACAAGAAGATATTAAATGCCGTTACCTGTTAAGGTGAAATCGACTACTCCTAAACTCAATCAAGCTCAGAAATGGATATCTATGCACAGAAGACGTAACACGCCAACAATACCTTATGACAACCTTCAACTCATTCAAGTCCTTTCTACACTGTAAGGCTTTTAGACCCAAGGTCGAATTCAAAGGATCTCTTCTGTTATCGCAGTCAACAAGAGACTCGAAATCATTTTAGCAATGACAATTCCCTATGACTATGCAGAGAGATTTTTAAACGAAATCCACGCAACATGCACAGCCACATCTATCTGGAATGTAATCAGAAAGAAAACATAACATAACATAACATAGTCACTTCTGAACGCATCCAGAGTTGAAAGTATGTTATTCACGACCTACTTTATAAAATCCATAATACATAATGTCAAGTTATTTTAAGAAATCCAACAAAGCCAAAAACATTACATGTTCATACTCAGGCTTATACAGATACAGTGACACAGATTACCAATCAAGGATTTAAAACTAAATCCGTATATCAGTATTCACAATATAGCTTTTACAGAAGCCGATATACAAGATATCTTTCCAAACTCAAGGAACCCAACAGTGTCGAAACAATAGTAACTAAGCAAGCTTAATTTGAGACAGGTACTGTAGTTACCTAGAAAGGATTCCACTGAACCCGAGTAACAGTATATCAAATAAATAATAAACAATGATTCCCAACTGTGCCAACAATGATAAACATTAAAAATCAGGCTTAAACAAATCACTGATTTCGTAACAAGAATTCCAACTGAATCTCTCCAATATTCTCGAACAAGCTTACACAGAAGGAAACGTAACAGTACAACCAGGGAGTCTGTACCAAAATTTATTACAAATAACAGAGGTCGTATGACCTGTTACTTCTTCTAGACTCCAACAAAACTCAAATTACCAATATTCAAAGATATATAAAGCTTCCACAGTGGTCCATAGTGCACGAATCATTCAATGGACTCTACAGAGTCGTTTCAATATAATAAACATATATATATATATATATATATATATATATATATATATATATATATATATATATATATATATATATAAACGGGTTGAATCCCCTTAACCTTCACGAAAGGGAAAAACAACTCCAGTGAGGTCGTAATGAATACTGTAACACAATATGTTACCTCTTCACAATAACTATAAAATTCATAACGAAACCCAACAAAAATCCATAACCACCACTAAATAATAACCACGACATAGCTTACAAAAAGTTCAATTTTAACTGAACAATCAAACAAATGTCCATCAGTATCCCTTCCGACAAGTACCCACAACAAGCAACAACGGCAAGTATCAACAACAAGCATCGACTTCGAGTATAAATCAACAAGCATCACAGTGGCCTGTACCCATCACAAGAACAATTTATGGGCTCTCGCAGAGCAGGCCGAGCATACCTTCTTTTCATATATTTCGCATATAAAAGCCGGAATGCAAAACACAAAGAAATATAGCAACAGTTCGAATATAATAAACACCCATCAAGGGTTAAATTGAAAAGTTGAACCAGCATGAAGATACAGTGTCGAAAATCACACAAGGATACCATAGAAACCATCTATTTCCATAAATCATTTGAACAGAGTTGTTCTAATGAAATCATTTGAAGAAGAGCAAGATTTTTAAAAGTTAGGGCCTAACATGCCTGGATATTTGCTCAAAATTCCGAAGCAGACCACTGAAAGAGCTCGGACTTTCTTTTCCTTTTCCAAGTTAGAGCCACCAACAAAATTTTGCTATTTCCATGACATATATATTTTCCTTGCCAGAGGAAAGAGCTAGATACGCTCATACTCGCCATGCAACACCAAGAAGACTGGTGCGAAGAACCAGTGAACAGGCAGAGGGAAAACCGGAATTCGTGATAAGCCAAACAAACCATTAACTTTCCAATTTGCATGCCTTCTCGCGAAATCCGAGCTCGACTACCGAGCTCATTAATTGCATTTACTCCCAATTTCCCGCTCAAACTCCACTGCCACCGACCGCCATAGTTGGCGATAGACAAGAGAAATTCCAAGACCATTTCCAATTTTGGCGACCTGCCACGTCGGCTCAAGTTAGCCGTTTTAAAACCTCCACCAATTACCTGTCCCTCATGCTTATCCACGCATTTAATAACATAGAAACTGCCGCCCATGGTTCGCACCCCTCCATAGGTCCCCTTACATCCTTGTTCAATAGTTAGGTTAGTAACTTAGGTTAGAATTTAGGATAACACCTAGTCTAACTTCTTAGAACATAGATATTAACTTAGAACATTAGCTCTTAGCCTAGGTCTAGGTTAGATTAACACTAACCCCTAGGTTAAGTTTAGTTTTAGGTTACTAACATTTATAATTCCAGTTAGGTCTAACATTTCTTACGCTCAGAAAAAGACCCACAACATGCATTCTCGAACAGGGTTAACTCCTGTACTGCCATTAGGCTACAGAATTATATGTAACTGAATTATTACCTGGTCCGCGATCAAGACCTTCCAGATATATTTAGATATCGGGAACCAATCCTTTTCACACGATCAACCTGAGTTATACTCCGGACTAGCTTATTCAATGCATCTAGACCTTGCAACCTGTTCAAGGTCTATAATTTTAATTCATCACGAACAAACTTAAAGCAATACTTGGATCAATTCCACTGATCCAAGGCTAGGTATTATAGGTGGATAACTCTATAATTCATTCCGAGATCAGATTAAACTCAGATACAAAATGAAAGAAATAAAAGAGTCCAATCATATTCCGACTCAGTCAAAGATCTGCAATCTGCAAAGAAGATACAGTACATATCAAGCATGATTTCTCAATCAAGGAACACATCCTTTTACAAAGAAACCATATATCAACACTTGAATGCTCAGGAGGAGGTAACAACAGTTCAGGGTGTTACACATAGTGGTCTGGCTAAGTTAGACATGGTCAAATACAATTGGTGGAAATTTAATGGGATAAATTCTTTAAAATTCACAGAACGAAGGAGTTCGGTCAAGGCAAAGGAGCTCAATTGAAGACTTAGGCAAGTTTTTCTTAAACCCGCGGAACATTTAAAATCCACCATATAAATGAAAGAAAAGAGGACAGCTGGAGGCCATTTAAAATCTAAAAAAATTCTAAGTCCCAAACTTAGAAACTGTGAAACAAAGGGATACGTGGTTCCATTTTATTAGCTTTCCTTTTGCAAATATGACAATTGTGAAGGCTTCTCCAATCAGATCTAAGCACGAGGCAAAAGATTGACAGGTTTCATCACTTTTGAAATGTGGAGCTTCCTCATTGGATAATATTTCAAAGATATCAGAGGCTGGAAATAAAAATATCTGGCATGCATAGTGCATGGAGCCTTTCTATTGATTTTCATTTTGCAATTGTCAATCAAGGAACAAATTATGAGGAAACGTGTTCATTTCTTATTAGCTCGCATTTCTAAGGGTCTGAAATTTGAAGGAGCATGGATCCTTTTCTTTAATCCATGTGTCACATATATTGACAAAGGTAAATAACAACCTGACATCCCGAAGGAACTTAACAAAGTTTTATTGGCCTGTATTTTCATAAAGGCAGCCCACAAAAAGAAAAGAAAGGATAGATGGCGAGTGGAGAAGTAAATTCTGATATTGTGACCAAATGGGAGGTTGACACTTGGAAAAAGGTGAAGCAATTACATGTTGGTAGAGGCCACTCCCCGAACCAATTAGAGGTTGTCATGTGTCAGATTCAAGTGCCTCGTGATAGGAAAATCTACAAATGGCCATATGTTTTGACCCCGAGCTCTAAATGAGACAAAATTTATATCACTAGAAAGATCTCATCAATGCCTTCAATTTGACATCATTAGAATCTAATTATGTTGGATTTTGGTGGGTTAAAATGGAAAATATAGCTTTTAGAGGTAGAGGAGATCTATTTTTACATGTAAATGGTCAAATCAGGTAGCCCAGCCATCAGACTTGATGAAGCATGGCTCCATTTACTTTTATGGGATATAATTTACATATTAATGGCTTTGTGAAGTGCCTATGTGCTTTACAGAGGTCTTTAAGACAAATTTTTGGTGGTTGAAGATAAAAAATTCATCCCCCTCTTCTCTCTCCTCTTCTCTTTCTTCTATCTCTTTCATTTGAGCTATATATTGTAAAATCTTTCATTTTTGAAAGGAGGACATTGAAAAACTACAATAGAACTCTATAAAATTTGTTCCAAAGTAGCTATGAGTTTTCAAACCTCCATTTTAGTCTTTGAAATGTGTTATTGTGCCTTTCTTTATAATTGTAATGGTCTGTGCATACTCTTATTGCAATAAAACTTATTTTGTGACACACTTTGTCTGTCCTTTCTCGTTTTAGCTGCAAGATTACCTCTCTTTTGCTTATTGCATTGTGTTGTGCATGTATTTATCCTTGAAAATTCATTATTATGTGTTTCATGTGAGAATATATGGTAAATGAAGCTTGGGTACGTGTCACTTATGTCTGGCATTTCCCTTCTTCATTTCTTTCTCTTTCTCCCTCACTAGATTGTCTCTCACTTCCTTTTCTGGTGTATCACCGCTTTTAGTGTAGGTTTATTTTCATGCACTATCTCTCCCTGGTCCCTCAAAATATTAGGATAGGATTAGGTATTTTTCCTTCCTACATTAGGAGTAGATTGTGGTAGGTATTTTAGGAGTAAGAAACAATGTTCTTTAGAGGGTTATCTCAAGCCCGTGGGTCCCATAGCTTGAGAGGTAACCCAATGTTAGCAAAAATTAGAGATCTTTATTGCCAAATCTCAGGGTGCTACTTTTTGTGCTAACATGAGTTTCATCCTTCAAGAGGGAACGAGTGGGAAGAGGTTGTGAAATTTAATCTCTCATCTCAGTTGTCGCATTGATTTTTGGTTCAACCTCTAACTCAAATTATCTCAAAATATTTGTATTATTTTTTGAGCCTAGGTTAGGAGTAACTCGAGATCCATTAGAAGTTGAGACCTCATGATTGTTGTTACCAATAGGATTAAACTTTTTATGTTTTTAGGATTCACCTTAATACCTTCAGGACGTTTAGGGAATAGGTTTCGATAGATGTCTAGGATTGCATTTTGAGGCACAATGGGTCTTGTATAACTCAACTATGAGGTTGTTTTAGGATTTTATAAGAACATGTCCACAAAGAGATGCCTTTGATTTTTGGGGTGTCTTTGTATGAAATTTTTTCAATCCCTACAAGTTCTAGTGTCATGAATAATAACACGATGAAAAAAACAATAAATTATAGGGTTGTAGTCCATTGGCCTTTAGTTTGAGTTTTTCTATTGATTATGACCTCGATTGTAGTTTTAAAATTGGGTTTTATAACCGTATTTTTTTGCACTTGGCCAGATTTATGGCATTGGTTTGGGCCTTGGATTTGAGCCTGTCGAGGAGGGGTGGATTGAAATCAACTGTGTTGACCAAGGAAACAAAAATAGAGCCTCTTTGATTACCCACGTTATTGTTGTTATTTTTATTAGTAGTGTTACCATTGTTTTAAAAACCATTATCCTTTTCTTGATTAGTAACACCATCCATTGTAGCACCAAGATTACGATTCAAGACATTAGACCCTTGGTTTTTAGATCCATTGTTTTTATGGTTTACATTTTTTGATGGTTCGTTTTGTTTTTACTAGGAGACACCAGTTTCCCATTGAGACCATAATTCTTATGCCCATTTTTGATATCATCTTGGTCAATTTGAAGTTCTCCTTCTAACACTTCCTCATAACTATGAAAAGGAAACTTATGAACTTCTTCCTTGGTCTTTCGATTGAGTGAGTGAAGGAAGAGGTCAAAAATTTCCACTTGGTCCATGTTATGTGCACTTCTAGAGGAGTAAAGAACTTAACACCATCTCTAGATGAAATGGGTAACTAATTCATTTTGATCCTACCTAATATGCAAAAACTCCCTAATCCATGTTCATAGAAACTTGTTCATGTCAATTTTTCTAATGAATTCAAGAAATAATTGTTTAAAGGAATGTATGGAAGCTTCTGGAATCTGATAATACCAATCTAATGCAATTCCCTCAAGAGTATCCATAAATATCTTATCTACTACAACATCCCAAGGTAGAAATTCCCTAATGACAGTAGAATAAGCCTTGATATGAGTGTTCATATCTCCTTCTCCCTTAAATTTAGGAATATCGGGAAAAGGGCATGGAATCATGACACCCCATATGGTAAATTTAAGGGGTTCTTTCAAATACTCAACATAAGTACCCATTGTGTAGGATTCTACCATTGAATATCCTTGATGAGGAGGAGGAGGAGGAATTGGATAGGTTTTATTGTAAACATTAGCTGGAACATACAAAGCTATTTGATATGGCATATAAGGAGCAGGGAAATTGTACGCATCCATTTGGGGGGACTTTGAGTACATATGCAAGTAAGGAGGAATAACACTAGGATATGGACTAGTGAACGTGAAACAAGGGAAATCTACATTGCTCAAATAAATGACATTTGAGAGTGCACTTTCTGGACAGCCCCTATGAATTTTATAAGCATGAGATGAATGAGGACCCATCCCTAGCATGTCAGATCATGTGAGAAGATCACCCAGATTTGATTATGGAATAGATAAACTTGTTGCACAGGATGTTGAATCTGTTATGCGTTGGTAGGGGTGTATCCCTTATTCTCAACATCATACCCTATGTTATGCCCTATTGCATAAGTATGTTATGAAGGTTGGGAACTCTCTAGTTCTCTAATCCTCCCTAATAAATTAAAAAATAACATCATGGGGTGAGGATTGAGTCTCTTTTTTGGGTTCCTGAAGTGTACAATTTGGTTAAGAGGACATGAGATACCCCCTTATAAACTATTTGGAATTGTCATTCTTCTCTTCCTTGAAAATAGGAATCTCAGGATAGGTAGTCGATGCATTATTTTTGAACATTTTATTGGTATGAATCTTCATCCTTTCCAAGGACTCTTCTATTTGGTGAAGGGAATTAAAAATTTGTGCAAAAATTTCATCTTTTGTTTTATTGCATGCTAATGTGAGGTCTTGACAAGATTGTAGTGTAAGGTCTAGTCTCACCTATAAAGTTCATTTTGTTTGAATTGGGTTGAATGTATTGCATGTTTAAAGGTTGATATAACTCCTTCTATTCTCATGTGACTAGTGGGGTTTGATACATAGTTAGGGGAGGTTTGAATGTTATTTGTGTAGTTATCATCCCATACAGAAAGGGAAGGGGATTTTTGCGGTTGAACGTTGGTGTAGTATCTATCAAATCCAAATGGCCCGCCAAAATCTCTACAAGACATATTTGGGGAGGTATAAAATAATCACATTAATAGGGGAAGAAATGGAAAGGTGAGGTAATAAACAATGAAATCAAAAGGACATAAGAAGAAACTAGTACTTCACATTTGGTTCACCAATTTTGTATGCCTGAGAATCAACACATGATTCCTATATGCACACAACCTCCCGAGGTCATGGAAAAACTAGAATGTGCAAGATTGCAGGAATGTTGATGGGGAAATATAGGAGAATCAGGGACTAAGATCAGGTAGTGTGAGTTCCTAGTAGCCGAGTTGGTCAAAGGGGAATTAGAGGCTATGTATGGGTAGCATAAGTTCCCCATTGTTTGATTTTTTTGGATTTATTTGAATGCTAAAACTATGTTAAAAAGTTTTTTTTTAATAAATAAGAAAATTAAATCTATCTTAAATAAAATACAGTTGTGTTTTAATCCTTTAATTAGCTAAATTCATTCTCTGATTAATTCTCCAAAATGAAATGAATAATATAATCTATTTGTTTGAAAGGAAATGAACTAAAATAATTTAAATAACAAAGATAACATCTACCTTTCACTAATTAATTAAAATAAACGTAATCTACAGACAAGGGAAATTTCTTCTAAATTAATTGAATCTAATTTTATGCTAAAATAAAATAAATAGGGAATAACCGAATGTGGTTATTCCTTTGTTGTTGAAAGTGAAGCTTAATCTAATAAAACACATATATTTTCCAATTTATAATTGTGTATTCTAATATTTATTCTAATTCTTCACCTCATAATCATGGGAAGAAATGAAGCTTCTAAGAAGTAATTTCTCTTCCCTTGAAACTTCCCCGGTAAAATAATGGATTATACAAAAAATTAAATTGTGAAGAAACGCAAATAGAGGCACAGATACAAGAATATTCCTCAATCTTCTTTCCTTTGCAAATCCATAGGGATAAGTAGGGATGAAAATTTCAATGAAATATTTGTTCCTATGCATGTTTAAATCTAACTAATAAATAAAATGAAAGCTACATGTGCTTATAAATGAAGAAATGAAAAAATGTGCACATGAACTTCCTCCAAATCCTTTCCCAATCAAATCCACAGGGATAAGCTGAGAAGGAGGTATCAGCAAAATCTAATTACTGGAAATGAATACTTGTTAATTCTACTTCCTTAAAACAATTATTGATTGATTTAATGAGAAATATCAAATCTATATTAAAATAAATCTTTAAAGAAAGTGAATTACACCCCTATCCCATAAATGTTAGAACTGTGACAATATTCAGATGTACTTATGTTTTTCTTTATCCCCTCATCTTCTTTTCAAGTGATGAATCCAAATGGTTTGGGAAGTTTTTTTGGTTGATATGTAGAAGAAGTTGTGTAGATGCTGGAGCATATTGGTTGCAAGCTACTTGATCTCAAATGCAGGTGTGGAAGTAACAAGGTAAATATCTAATTTGATTTTGTTCTTCTTGACAAGATTTTAATAGAGTAACGGTGCAATCAAATTCAAGAGACTCCAACCAATTCTTCAAGGAAAAATCTTTATTTTTATATAAAAATGGAACAGGGAAGTGGTCCAACACACTTGGGAATCAAGAAATACCAGATCATCCTAGGAAGGGGAAGTCAAATTACTAAGAATAGTCAGTAAAGAAGAATAATTTCATATGAATCCAACAATTTCATAATCAAGAGAAATGGTTAAGAAACATGCAAGAAAATCACTGGGAAACTTACAACAGGTTTAACAAAACTGGGAGTTTTAAGTCTCTAATAAATGCAAAGGGTATCACTAGTTTGAGAAGACCAGAGGTTATACAACCACTGTGGTGGTTGCATAAACACCACTCTAGGAAGAATGGTTGTTACATAACCACCTTGGTAAAAATGTAAATTAAAGGGAAAATGCTAAGTAAAAGCAACAAAAAAGGTTTGTGCAAGTAAAGCTAAGGAAATGAGAAATAAAGAAAAAAAGTCACATAAGCCTGTTGTAAACAAGGAAAGGGACCTAGACATTATAATTTTATCTAGAAATGAAATTTATCATCATTGGGGATTGTTTACCATCCCAGTAATGTAGCACTGTGCAATTTTGGGTGCATACAGTGTTATTTCAGACTTGTAACTTTCATCCACATTCGTGCAACATTGTAGAAACTATAAAAAGTCAACATACATGCCTTGCAATAATTCTTGGCCTCACATCTTAGGAGAAGGGGAGACATACAATTTCCTATTCAACCTTATTCATCATCAAAAAACATCATGAGTTCTTTATACACTTTAAACTTCAAGCATATACTCATTCTTATTTGTAACTAATTGTAGCAATTCAGGAGAATATTACTCCAAGCATACCTTTTGTTCTTAAATGCATTGTCTTAGGTCATAATAATTTTCCTTACCTTAATATATATTTTTGACACTTGAATCATCTGGATCCAAGTCATCAATTACTCCCCATATCTTGTAGGCTTCCTTATTCATTATCATTTCATTTTATACTTTCATAGACATTGAGCACTCTCAACACAAGCTTGTAACCTTCTCATCTTCTGTAACTAAATATTCTAACCACTTATGGCACCTCACATAAATTGTATCCCTAATACACATTCAAATATACATACTTTATCCTCAATAGATATTTTCATTCCTATAGGGAGCCATTTCAATTTACCATACTCCCTAGTTTTTTACAATATATAGTACAAGCATGCTTTGATCTCCAATCTGGGTAAAAATTCCACACAAAAGTTATCATCATTTATCATAATTCAACCTTATTATACTTTTAAGAGCATCAATGATTCACATAAACCTGTCAAATATTCCATTACAAACCAAGATGACCACCTTCAAGCTTGTAATGAGTCATTATTTCTTAATCATTTTACCTTGTTACTTCATGAATGCATTAAGAAAAAAAATCACATCTGTAAGACCCTAAACAGATTCCTCATAATTTTATAAATATGTACATCCTTATTCATGCTTGAGTATCTTTGTAAATCATCTAGACACCTTCTATTTTACTTTCACTTCTTCATTTAGCTTTCATAGGATACTAGTTAGGTACTTCATAAGAAATTCACACCTAGGTTGTGATGTATCCAATTTCAAAGAGAATTATAACCTATTATAAGTACCCATTTTGCCATTATATCTTCCCTTTCAACCTTGTAGTATTTCTTTGAAATAATTCTCCCCAGATTTCAATTTGTTCCTTTCAACTAGGTCTCATAGTTCACTTCACTGTCAAGTTTAAGGATTGTCACATTTTCCAACCATTTTAAGTCTTCTCGTGACTTAATACCTTTTAAATTTTTAAGTATCTCTAATATAGATACTTTTTTTCCAAAAATGGCCTTCAACTCCTCCATTTATTCCCTCAAACAAAATACTTTATTCACACTGCTTATTATGGTTTTCTAAAGCACGGTTAAGGTAGGAACAACTCAAAATGCACAAATTTTAGTTTCAAGTTATCAAATTTTTTCATAATCTCTTCATTAATGTCCTCTAAGGTCCTAAGAATTCATATTTAGGTATTAAGAATGGATACTACAAACACTTACATGTACCCTTATTGGCTTTTCCTTAACTAATCTTCATGAATTATGACCTCCTTGTCTATTTTCAGATATGATCCTTCTTCAATCATGTGAGGAACATTTATAGACTCCACACAACTTATGAACATACCTGATACATGGAATTTTCCCATATACAGACCGTAGCACCTCTGACCGGTGAATTGACATGAACTGTGAAGAATTTATACAAACTCTTATATGTTTTCAGATATTCTGATATACTTAGACCATCTCCTTGATATCAAAGCACTCTTGGTGTTTAAAATATCTTAAAATCATGATAAATACCTTCACACTTCCTTAATTGTGCATGATACTTCAATGAAGCCTTGATTTCAAGACATATACCCTTTACAATGATGGCAACTCACAGAGCCTTACTTATGACATGAATACTAAACTCAATACTTTGACAAGCTGACTAAGATATTTATCATACATGACCTAGACATCATGGATTGTGACAATCCTTAACTCTTGACTTCATGACATAACAACTTGACTCCTTAATAGACGACAAACTTCCCTTGACATAAACTACAAAACACAATTTTTAGAAACCACTAAACCATGAAACTCCCATTTCTTAAGAGATATAACCTTGACTTATGAACAAGTACATTAGTTTGATCAGTGACACATCTTCCACTTATATAAGACGTCATATTAAATTCAAGACTAGTGCTTTTTTTGTCACTATTTTCATACGCAGACCTTGGTATGACTGACTTCATTTGATATCTAGGTGTATCAATAGACATCTTAACTTGTAGGTTGCATGACATGACTCACACATGGATTAATAAAAACTCAATATAGATCATAACCATACCTTATGCACCTTATACACGGATGTACTACTCAAGAACTCAGCCTACAAACTTCAATATTGGAAACACAAGCTTGAAGCCATGACAATACAAATTCAAAGACCATACAATTTTTACTACTTTCCAACCAAAGAATATCTCAAAACATGCTTTGAAACCATGAAAACATACCTTGGCAACTTTGACGATACATTCATCATTCTAGACATCTCCTCATTCCTTTAATGATTCCTATTGATCAAAATGTCTCTAAGAAGCCTATTAGATACACATCCTTTCATGATGAATCTAGAAGAGTGACCTAAAGAGGTCGCAAGCACTCTTAGATACATGTACCTCACCTTTTCCATCATGTTTTTGATCAATACTTTGAGACACACCTTTTCTTGCATCCATATCACCTCTTAGTTGACCATTGATGTTCCTTCTAGGTTCCCATATCCTACCTTGACTGCTAGCATGCAATCTATATCCATGAAAGAATATTTTTTACACCCTAGAATTTCGAAATATCTGATCTTTCCTCTATTAACCATAGATACATTCTCTAGAAACATGACCAACTTCATTTCAAGTGAAGCACACAACTAAACTCTTTCTTTTGTAGCCTTCAACTTCACTAGGTGGATCATAAAAATAATATCTAGCAATATGACCCCTCTCATGGAAATTTCACCCTACTACATTCTTAGATTTATCACTCCTACTATCTCTCTATGGATGATCATCTCTAGAAAACTTCCTCATTCCTTTTCCCTATGAAAAAATCCATTACAAGTAAATAATTAACCATTAAATGACATTTCATACCTTGAAGCATTAGGCTACCTTTTGGACTTTGCCTTCACATTGTCTTTGGTAGAGATCTCCTTCTTTCCTTCCTTGATGTTTGGTTCTTTGTCTTTATTTCTTAGAACACTATCTTCTTACATATTTTCTTTTCATGTTATCACCTACAAATATCTATTTACCAAGGCGATCATCAATATCCTTAGTGATTTTCTCAAATTTCTAAAAGGACATAGTCTTCTTACCTGCCTCTAATAATTCTACCCTTATAAACTCTATATCCTCTTCAAATTTGGTTCACTTACTCCCTTTTTCTTGCAAAATTATGACTAGAAACTTTACCTTATCTTATACCACCCTAATTGACTCATGTATCTTACTTTTTTATGATCAATGAATCTCTTCTAAATCATGGATATTATCTTCATATCCTTTGACTTGAGATCTCAGCTTCTTTTTCTTATTTTTAACATGCCTTAAATTATATTGGATAGACTCTAATTCATCTTCAACATATTCTTCTTCATCTTCAAAAATTATGGAGTCACCAAAAATGATAGGACCATTACTCATAGAGTTTAGATCATATTTGGTCATAAACAAGACCTCATCTCCTACATCTTCATGATCATATTCAGACGTAGAATTTGAAACACCACTACTTGCATAAGATAAGAAAGCATCTTCCTTTATGTAAAAACTTCTTATTCCCTTCTTCTTATAGCAAAAATTCTTTAAGTTCTTCTTACCTTTTATGAACTTATGATTCTTCTTTACATGATCATCCTCATGGTCTTCATCACCTTATTTTTCAGGTGAACAAGCACCACAACTCAACTTCATGCATAACTCCACCACTTGATAAGCACAGAACTCTAAGAACCTACAATAGAAACTTGAACTTGCACAGTGTACCTGCAAGCATGAGAAAGGCACAAAGAAGTATAGAAGGATGAAAGGACCAAGATTAGTCACAAAACACACACTTTTATTACTTCAACAACATGCACAATGCATCATACATTCAGAAGAGGCAATGGTTTCCATTACAGTCTTGAAAGGAGGCTTGAAAGTTCCCTCAACATACAAGAACAACTTGCAGAAGAAGGAGGTTTCTTGAAAAATATACACTTGTCTCAGAAGTCTAACTTGTCCAACCCATTGGAATGAGCTTCCAACTTACATTTATAGAAAAAATCTGTGAGAAAGAAGAGGAAAAGTAATAAATTCCTTCCTAAATTGAAGGTACATGATGGTTCATTTATTACAAAGTTGGTTGAATCTCTTGAGAAGCTTCCATCATGTGTCATTAATGCCCAGTTGACTTAATCCTCTCAATTAATTAAAAGAATATTTAAATAAAATATTTTAATAATAATAATAAATATTATTAATAAAATATTTAAATAAAAATATTAATTTAAATAAATTAAAGGTGGGACCCCCTAAAGATTGGTTTGACTTGAAGAAAGTGTGGGGCCATGAAAATAGGGAAAAAACCAACTCGGTGGTTGGCTCACTGAGCCAACTCACCAAGTTTGGGTTGAGCTCCTTCATATCCCAGCTCGTGCATTGAATGAGCACTGAGCTCTACCAACTCCACTCATTCTGTCAACTCGAGTTCCATCTTTTCCCACATCATCAACTTGTGAGCTTTATGAGCACCTCTTGAAGTGACTAACTCGCAAAATGAGCTCTTCCCACCGTGGACTCAGCTTATCTTACCGAGGCTCCACTTTTCCTCTGAGATGAGTCCTTTGTTGCAATCTCAAGTTGACACATGAGCTCCTTTTCATTGAAATTTCAATCTTCTGTCCATTCGCCACATGAATTCCACCGATGACTTTGTGCACTGACTTCCATTTTCTAGCCACAATGCTACTTCTGACACCGAGCTCATTTCCATCATGAGCTCATTTATCTTTTCCTTCAATCGATCTGAGACATTCTTGGTCCAAGTTGATGAATAAGACCACCGATGTCACCTATTGCAGAGTCCTATCTTAATGGTGAGCTCATACCCATCAAGCTATGCTCTGCTTGCTATGCGATCTATTATGAACGACCCATTGACCCAAGCTCATCTCAATAAATGACATCTGTGGAAGATTTTATCCCTCAGGAATGCAAATCATTTATGACCATGCAAGCTCTATCTATGATTTTAGGGCCCGAATGAGTTCCAACTCCAACTGACAAGCTCTTTCCAATTTCTCATGGTGCCCTTGTTTGAGTTTTGATGACCCCATTAATTCCTAGCTTGAGTGTTGAGCCCACTGATTCCTTTCCTCATTAATTGAGCTTTCAAGTTCCACTCCTACTCCTAAATTATACTCATGTTGTGAGCACTCTCGGTGTTTATGAAAAGCTTACATAACTTTAATCATGTTTTCATGTCATATCTAAGCCACCATCATCTTCATCACCAAATATCTTGATGAAGAGATCTCATTATAAGCCCATGAATAACATATCTCAACATTCTGAGCTACCTCATGTATTGCCTGCAATGCAATCACCAAGCTTAAGATCACCTTGACTCAGAGTTTTCATTACATGCCAAGTTAATCTTGTGAGATCGACTAATCTCTTCTTGTCCAAATCAAAAAATACATGTGAGCTTGCTATTAAGCTTGAGTCTAAGTCCACCTTGTTGATTCATCTTCTGGGCTCCTACCATGAGCTCCTCTACAATTTTGGTCATTTCTATGCAGAAATTCCTTTTACCAAAAGCTCATCGTCGGCTGAGCCCCATTCAATGCATGGCCTACAACCCATGTCTAATTCTCACACATCGAGCTCCAATTACATGAACCATCCATCTACCATTCATGCCCCAACGGCATTCGAAAAAACTTCTCATTTGGTGTATGGCCCTCCCTGTGACTCACTTTCAGGATCTTTGATGAGCTAAGCCTCTGAATCACTCTATCCACGAGCCCATCTTTACCAATGCAATGATGTCTCCAGCTGGATTGTGTACAACATCACGACTCAATTTTACACAAACACTCATCTTCCTTTGTGCACTCAGAATTTTTTTTACTCGTGGGCTAGAATCAACCTTGTCATAACCTGTATGCATCAGCTTATACTTGCCAATGTTGGTAATATCCAGTGTTCCACCTTCAGATATTTCTTACAAAAAATTTGGTGCCACCTTGAAGACCTTCACACCACTCTCTATGCATTCAATGGATGGGAAACTTGGTCATTAAACCTGATTAACCATCCACGAGCTAACTCATCCATGTTTCCTTGAGTGAAAACTTCACATAAAACTTGAGTCAGCCTAATGACTCGCCTGAAACTCAGTGACAGACTCAGATTTCCCATGACTCAGTTATTTCTTCATCAAACTTTGTCTACTAATTGATAGCTTCATGGTGAAATTTGACCTTTGTCTTGTCAACGTTGGTTTTCCCACTTGGCCATTAGGTCACTAATCTCCCCGAAATCCCCATGGTGAAAATGGTGTATGGGATTCCTCCATTGAGTTCCATTTTTTTTTGACATGGAATTTTATCCCACAAAAAAACCCACATCCTTGGCATCTAAGCCCCAATTCTCCCAAGAGTTGGTGTTATCACCAAATCACTGCACCCTCCGCGCTAGTGAAGGTCTTATGTTGGACTCGTCATTGTAAAATCCCCTTGGAAATAAAGGTCCAAAAATCCCCAACTTACCTTTCTTTTGTTGAGCTCCCGACTCGCTCGACTTGTTGCAACCGAGTACCTCCATGAGCTAGCACTAAGTTGGGATCCAAGTTGAGAAAGTTTCTGAGATCCCATTCAAGTTCCAAAATGACCAAATCACTTGAGCTCCTCCTAGTTTCCCTTAGTTCGAACCTCTGAGTTATGTCATTTATTTTGCTAATGATCTTGAGCCCCTTACATCGAACCATTGTGACTCACTCACTACATGAATGAGCCCTCTTTGAGCTAGCACCAAGTTGGCACTAGGCTACACATCGAGCTGGCACCGAGTTGAGCCCGAGTTGGGCTAGGTGAGCTCACTTATCAATTTATTAATTATTTTAATCATGTTATCTCCATGATGACCAGAAGTGGGTCCCTGGGACCAATGTCATAATTTGATCGTAATAGGACCCTGTTGTCCAATTTTGTCATGTGTGCAAAATTGGATAACATTTTTTGGTGACCTCTTGGGGATGATTTCCTACTAAGCATGATTCCAATAGCCTTAAGCCATCCATTGGGCATGGAGTCAATGTTGGAATTCTGAAACTGATTTGGTTCTTTCATATGGATACCTGAAATTCCCTTGAGTATTATATGATCTTGGACCTCCCTTGAATGTTAAGCATGAAGTATATTGAATCTAATTGAATACGTTGACATCTATGGAATTTTGACTAAAGCATCATTATGAAACTCTTATGGAAACTTTGAACCTTCTTCTCCTTGAAAAACCTCCAATGATGAAACAATGTGCAAGAACAACACAAAAAACACAACAACAAGGAAAGAAAAATAAAAAACAACACATAACAACAATGTGCATAAGCACTTGGAGGAAAACACCTAACTAAACTGTACATGGGGTGGAATGCTTCTCAAAAAAAGCTTTGAGATGTATCCCATTCACATGAATGGGTAGTTCTTCTCCATTGAGCCTAGATAGACGAAATGAATTCACCTCTTTGCAACTCGTGATGATGTATGGCCCACTCCAGAGAGCATCAAACTTGGTGTGTTTTCCTAGTTTGGCTCTATCTTCATCCCATTTGAGAACTAAATCTCCCTCTTGAAAATTCTTTTCGGATGCCTTCTTGTCAAAATATTTCTTAACCTGAGCCTGATGTTGCTCCAAAGTCTTCATGGCCTTGTTTCGTACTTCTTATAACTCCATGAGCTCAACAAACCTGACTGTCAGAGGATCACTCTCCATAACTTTCTGATGAGCTAACTCCAAAGAAGGTAACTCCAAGGAGAGTGGAAGTTTTTCTTCCCTTCCATATACCAAGTATGAAATGAGAATTCTCAATGGCCCTTTTAGGTGTGATTCGATCTTCCCATAAGGCAGTCTTAAGTTGTGTATGCCAAGTCCTCCTATTAGTCTCCATTGTGCACTTGATAATCCTTGTGAGGTTTTTGTTGCTAGACTCAGCCAATCCATTTCCTTGCGGATAGTAATTGGATGAAGTCTTGAGGTAGACCCCATTTTTAACAACCCATTCACTTAGCTTTATGACCAAGAAAATCCATCACATTGTCTAAAATAATTGTAAATGGAACACCAAACCTTGTCATTATACCCTCCAAGAAATCAAGAACTACCTTCTCATTGCTCTCCTTCAATGCTACTACCTCGGTCCATTGTAAAATAGTATGTTAGCAGTAAGGACCCATTTATGTCTATCACTTGATGGAGGATTAATCATTGCCAATGAAATCATAAGCCCCAATGAACAAAGGGTTGGTCCACTTGAATTGGATGTAATGGAAGAGCTATCAACTTTTATTTTCTAGTGAAAAGGGAACATTCCTTACACTTCCTTACCCAGAGATGGGCAATCAAAACAAATGTGGGCCAATAGTAACTGGCTCACATGATCTTGGTAGTAGTTTTTCATGCATGAATAATGTCCTCTAGATAGGCCATTGTGAAACTCTTCTAGTATCTTACTTACCTGTTCGGGTCCCACACACCGAAGTAGAACACTTTTCAAATCCTTTTGAAAGAGAACATTATCTACCAAAACATATGGAATAGACTGAAGATCCTTAAACGTTCCATCTCTGATTTTTATCCATGTTCATGAGGATATACTCCTATGAGAAAAGGAAACTCTTCATTTTGGATAACTGTGAACTTGGTCATCACCCTCATCAGTGTTTAGGAGTGTCACGTTCTCATCACCTTTTGATTCCATGTCTGCAGCAAGTTGTTGACACAAACCTTTTCCTCTGAAAAGTTTGGTAACTTTCATATCATGTCATATTCCATCACCTTCATGATCCATCAACACTGACTTTTATTCATCTCTTTGTTCAGTAAAAATCTCCTTGACACTAGATGAGACACCATTAGATGAATTTTGTTGTTGGACAACATGTGCTTGAATTTATTCAAAGCTCGAATAACCGCAAAGACTTGTTTTTCAATGAATGAATATTTGAGCTCATACTCCTTTGAGGGATTGACTAAAGAAAGACAATTGGTTATCCATCAGGTTACCTAAAATGCTCTCTTGACCTATGCAAAATCAATTTTATAGGTGAGGATACTTGAAATTCTGTCTTGTTTAGGGTAAAGAATGTAAAATCTTTATCAAACATGGGGTTATCCCTCAAGATGTGGGACTTGTAGACTTGAGATAATCCTTTAGAGAAGGTTGGCTTCCTCCAATTAATCCTAATGTTAAACTACTCCTAAACTATCAATTCATGAGAACCAGCAGAGAGAGAAATTTTTCTTAAAAGTGTAAATCCTCACTAATTTGAGGTGATGAATCTCCACATGAAGACTAGTAGATATTCCTAGAAAGTGAAAGTGGAGACCCGTCTTGTTACTTGGAAGAATATGGAAGGACAATAAATGGCCACAGTCCCAACTTGGATCTGAAACCTTCCAATTTCATGGATGCACCAACAAATTTAAAACCTGTAAAGAAATACATTTATTGGGATTAGTAACCTAAAAAATTATAATAGAAGGCAAGAAGATTAAATATAAATCAAGCATGCTTAGAATATATAGTTCTAGGGAAAGAAGAACCACAAAACACTAATTTATCCATGCTTAGTAGCCCCCATGATGCAAAATCCATTACAATATAGGCACAAGACAAAATTATACATGAAATGCATAAATTTTTTGTGAGCTCCTTTCACATTAGTGATAGAACAATTTTGGAGAGATTGGTTTTCTAATGAACATGATTAAAATTAAGATCTCCCCCAAATGGTATGGGTTACGGGGATTAGATATATAACCATAGAAAATTTTGATAGCTACCAACCAACATATTTCAGCTAATTTTCTATACATAGGTTTGAGAAACCATTCTAGTTCTCTTTCTGGTAGTATGGTACTTTTCTTATATGGTAGAACATGGGTTCATTGGCTACCTTGACTTTCAAAATCTGGTTCTTTGAGCTACCATGTTACAGCTTTGTCTTTTAATGATCAGGTTAAAAATTAGAAAATCCTTGATTGTCACCCAAGTAAACTGGAAACCAACTTTTGATCAGAAAGCTTTTCTAATTGCTATGATTTGAACACCACTATTGACCACCTAACAAAAACTTTATCAGTTGATTTTTAATGAGTATCCAAAGGGAAGAATTAGCTTCTTGTTTGAAAAGGACAATTTGATTTGTCACATGAAATCAAGAAATGTTTCGTAGCTACTCACATTATCAAGGGGAGGTTGATGAGCGTCAACAAAAGGTGGTTGACACATGATAGGAAGTGATGTTGACATGTGACGAGAAGGTAGAAATGATGGGGAAGGTAGAACTACATGAAAAAAGGAGGGGATTTATTGCATGATAGCAAAGTACATTATCACACGACAAGAGGAAAGTAGTGACACATGTTTAGAAGAAATGACTGATGTGTCTCAGGGAGGAAGCGGTTGATGTGTAATAATAAGGGAATTGATGCATGTTAAGGAGGAAGAGGTCAGATGACAAGAAATTGGTAATGATGCATGACAAGGGGAAGGTGGTTGACATGTGGTTGATGCACATCAAGAAGAAATGGCTAATGCACGTTAGGGAGGAAATGGTTGATGTGTGTCAACAAGGGTGTTGACGTGCATTAGGTAAGACATGGTTGATGCGTGTCAACAAGATAATTTACACACGTTAGGGAGGACACGTGATAAGGGGAAGGTGGTTGATGTGTGCTTGATGTGCGTAGAGAATAAATAGCTAACTCGTGTCAGGGAGGAATCATTTGATGCCCGTCAATAAGGATGTTTATGCTTTTCAAGGAGGATATGGCTCTCCATCTCACCATGAAATTCCCTACAAGATGATCCCATTAACTATCAATTTTGAGACCTATAGGTTGATCCAATTTATAAGGGGGGTGTAAATATGGATAGCAATTTGGTGACTTATGGGGTGATCTACCAGCTAGATATAAAAGACAGGTGATTTTGCATCCATTGGCTATGGAGTCATTCTGATTGCTGAAATTGGTATGATGTCTAAAACCTCTTATTTCTCTGGAACATTGACTAGACATCACTTCATCACCAAACCCTTCCTGAAACTGAAAAGTGCAACAGAAACAAAGCACAACTATGCACAAATAAAAAAATCAAACATATCCCTAATGGAACATATATAGAGTCCACAAGAACTTATTCATTGAGAATCATTGAGATATTATTTGAACTTAGATTGGCATGGGGAAAACCAGACTTGCGGGGAAACATACAAATTTTAGATTTTCATTTCAAAAAAGTGCAAGGGGTTAAATTTTACACACGCCTCCGCCAACGCCTAAGGCTGCCACATGTCATCCTTTCATTAGCTACGGGATAGCAGGTCGGCAGAGAGATGTAAGAAAAATTTCCTTAAGGGGTAAAAATTTTAAGTTCCAAAGTACTCCCGCGCCTCCTCCGAGCCACGTGGCAGCACCCTATTGGTTGCGGGTTAGTAGGGCTGCATGGAAAATTATAAAGAAATTCCAAAATCTATTTTCTCGAAATGATTAATTTGCAAGGGTTCCACCCCTCCACTATCACCTCATGGTGCCATGTGGTAGCCTATTATTGGCCGTGGGGTATCGGGGAAAATTTAAAAAAATTTCCCAAAATTTTTCCTAAGTGTTTTAAGGAAAAATTCAAGCCGCGGGCCTGCCAAGGAAAATTTTCCCAAAATTTTCCGCGAAGGAAGGAAAACTTCAGAAGGCCATAACTTTTGATAGAGAGCTTATTTTTGGGAAAACAAGAACTTTCTAGAAATATCTCGATGTGCTCTTTGTATAGAAATCATTAACTATAGATTTTGATAAAGTTTAAGGGGTAAATTTTAAGAAAAACTCCTTGCGGGATTTTTAAAAGCAAACTGGTAAATTTTAACTTATAAATTTTTTTCAATCTAATCTTCCTCCTCTCTCAACATGTCAAATAGACATGGAGGATTGTTCTAAGAATAATTTAGGATTCATTTGGAAGGTAATTTTTCTTAATTGATTTCCAATTCAAATTTTTACAACTTCTGATAGTAAAAAGACTGTGAAAGGTTTGGGCGTGATTTTGCAATGTTTTAAATTATTTCCTTAAGTGTTTTTTATTTGATTTAGTTCATCTCTACCCTGGCATGCTCAATTTTAATGTTTCATTGTTAATTCTTGCTTGCAGGTTCGAACTATTCATTTTAGATAAATTATTTTCCAGTTTAAAATTCAAAACAGAGGTCAATTTCTAAAGGATATGTTTATCATTTTTTTTTCATCTTCTGAGTTTTGAAATTCATTCCAACTCTAATCTACACATCTTTGGTTGATTCAAAACAAACCACTCAAGACCAAAATGCAATACTGAATTCAAATTTTTCACATTTCAAAGAGACAAAGTACTATATTATTCTCACACGTATTTATTCCTTTCAAACAGAGATTTCAATACATTGATATGATCAAATTCAATTTAACAATATAATTTGGAAAAATCATTTCATTCATTCATTGATTTCTAAAGGTAATTTTACAACTTCATTCTTTTATTCCTTCCAAAATTATTTATTAATCACATAGCAGAATATTACATTGTCTTTCACATTCTTTCAAAGCAAAAATAGATTTTATCTCTTTTTCATTTCACTTCACAAATTTCATAATCCATACAACATATTCCATTTCAAAACATTTACAAACTCATCCACTTCAAAGTGGGAAAGGTTGCAATGAGATTTTGTTTCACAAAGTACTTTCAAACTATCTTTCTCCTCTATTCTAGAACAACAACATGCATTCTTCTCATTTTTCCAATTTGATCACAACAGGAGTAGGGGAAAGGCAATGCTCTCCACCCAACCAAGACATCCAATGAAGAGGAGAATCCATCCTTCTTCATTGGCCCCTGATCCCCAACCACAATGAATTAGAAGGTGTATTTCAACTCATGGAAACAATAGGCTTCCACAAAACATACACACAACATTTTCACAATAAAACACAGTCCAAAACATAACAGTAGTTTACAACTGCATTGAAATATTAAGATAGAACTCAGACTTCATCATGCAAGCCAAAGGATAAAGAACTATGAGGGAAGCTTCTTATGCCTCCCAATGGGAAATGAGAATCCACCTGTAACAAACTGCCAATATAAAACATCACACATATCCTTATGCCCCCCACAATCCCTCCTTATGCCCCCCACAAAGTAATAAATGCAATATATTTATTTTCCATGGTGGATCCCAATCCCAAACTCCCTCCACAATAAATATGATGCCACTGGCATTCCCTTATGCCCCCCTCAGTGATTTCCCATAGCCTTCTCCTACACCATTCCTAGGCAGTCTACCCAACCAGCCAATAAACACACAAAACATTCACCATTCACAAAAACATAAAAAATAAATAAAATCATATATGAAGAGCTAAGCTCCTACCTATCCATGGTAGAATTTGTTCCAATACAACAAGATTTCAATTTCAAAATACAGTCCCAAAAACAAAAATGCCCAAATATGAAATGCTCTCCAATCTCCTCCAAAATCAATAAGAGCTCCAAATAGCCAAGGAACATTCACCCCCAAATGAAGTATGAAAAAATTTCAACAACCCAAAACAAATCAAGGAGTTCCAATTTTATAGAAGATGGAAGAAAAGAGGATGAGGTGAATCCATGTACGATACCACATCACACATCCTCAACTCCAACACAAAATTCAAATTCATTCTCCAATGCACAATGAAGAGGTGGGTGAATAATATGACAATAAACTTACACACTTCAAAAATCCCACACCTCAAAGGACCGAATTTAATAAAATGTAAGAAGAGTGCAATTAAAAATGTAACTTGACTTATAAAATGCATTAAAAAAGGTGTAAAATCAACCCTCAAACCATAGGTATGGTTGGTAAATAAAATTAAGAGGTATGAGACAAGTTTTACTTGTCCCACAAGCCTCCAAAATTAGCCTCTAAGGATAAATTCGAGTTTCCAAGAAGGTGGAGTGTTTCATACTCCAAAATATGACTTACACAACTCTTACACATACTTACACATCACTTACCACATTTAATACAAGAGCCATCAACTTCTATAATTACTTTTATATCCCAATTTTGATTTATTTATTTATTTTAACAATATGAATACTCACATTAATATTCCACAATTAAAGAATAATGAAAGGGGTAAATGCATCACAAAATAAACACATGCAAACAGTAATAAAAAAAAAAACCACATTAATAAAATACACAAATCCCCTTGGTCACATTCAAAGGTAATCCTCCCCATGGGAATCCCTAACAAAATACAACACACACAACAAATACAGTTGCCATGGTGATCTTGTTAAATTCATCTAGAATTCCAAAGTGGATGGTCTCCAATCCCCCAACATTTTTTGTAATATTTTAACCTGCAAAACTCAAAAACCTCCTTTGGCCTTGTGGCCATATCAGAACATCCAACATGATATAAATATAATCAAAAAATCATCTATACATATGAATCAAAACAACATCAAGGAAATCAACAATATCACTTATAATTTATATCAACAACTATATCATCATCATATAATGTCCATTTTCTAGGTCCACTCACAATATCCAAAAATCACATGTGCAAACAACATTCATAATATATCTGTGTCAAATAGCATATCATCATGCACATATGAAGTGTCTCTAATAATCATCATGCATCATAACTAAATCAAGGTAAAAAATAATCCATGGTCCAACCTCTAACATCATACTAAATCAAAACTATAATAATGTCCATAATATAGTCAGACAGTATCATGATCAATATCAAAAGGTGTCAAAGGGAAGTGGGCGCTACAAAGTGAGTAAATGAGTGGGGTTTGAGCTTGCTAAATTCCTATACGAGTTTAGGGCCTAATATTCAACAACATTGTTAGCTGCATACTGGAAAGATGAAAAGTACTTAACTCCCTCTAGATAAATTAGCATGACACCAGCACCGGATCCATTTTGACTGTTTAAACCATTCCTAGATAATAATTGACTAGCAAGTCCTTCAGAATCAACTAGTTGATCATGTCCATACTAGACTGGATTTGTCAAATAGGGGAAAAAATCTTAGTTGATGTCTGGGAGAAGTATGTATATAATATATTAGGTGTTCCAATGACATAATATAGGTATTCATGTAGGTGTCTAAGTACATCAGAATAAGGATTGGATAGCCTTAGGATAGTGATTTTTAGTTCTATTTATGCATCCTAAGTCATAGTATCATGGGATATAATATATAACAAGCAGTTATCAACCACCAAATGACTCAACATCTTCTTGTTCTAGATCATGCGATGGTATAATTCCCATCTTATAGGACCAGTAGTGTAGGGTTCTACATGATCACAACGATATTACTTCCAAACTATTTAGTTACATTGGTTATGTATCTTGTCTTGATAATCATTTGGTGTGCTATCAGCCATATTGATATTGTACCCATTTATGGCAGTAAAATCTTGATGATAGGGACATTGAAAATTGCTTATGGAGATCTAATGACTAATATGTGTTGGGTGAATGCCAAACTTGGTTATTTATGGATTGTTACAGTTGAATTCCTTTACATGACTTCATTAGTTTATATATAGTTATAACATCTAGTTAAATATATCCTCTTACAACTAGTGTATGATTTTATATTTCTTGGTTCATAGTGTTTATTTATGTGTCACATCATCGTGTCTAGTTGTGTAACCAGGTTCCAACTGTATGTTTTTCATGTACCATGTGGTTTCTTATATGCTTAAGGAAATCATAGAATGCTTGCTTATTTTTAATTCCAATAAAACACTTTGTCCCTTGTGTGTTCTTATATCATTATGTGTATGGAATTATTTGTTCTGCAACTTGATGCTTTTAGTATCATTTTTACCATGTTTGGTGTTGTGAGCCTATATCACACACACTTCTATTAGAAGGATATTGAGACTACATCCCACATGTTGATGTTTCCATGATACACATCATGCATGAGTTGCATACTATGCTGAAGGAGACTTACTTTCATGCACTTCGTTGACTACTATATTTTAGACATAAGAATCCTTATCTCTAGCTAATTTTTCTCCTAATCATATCTTACCATGATTACTGAACAATCTGATTTACTCATAGCCTTGGATTAGCAGGTGTTTTATATGGCGGTTGCTTTCCCACATCTTTATGAACCACTGCTTTGTATGTTGAAATATGTTATCTCCTGGTATGCTTGATAGAAATTCATGAATATATTAAAGGTTCCATTTCTCTCTAATTACTGGACATCATTTTTATCCGCAATTTAGTGTTTAGGTCATCTCTATGCAACCTCTTAAATTAGCTTTCAAATTACATAGTCTAATTTTCAACATAGTGGTTTCTTCAGATGCCTATTATTGGTTCTACTTATTTAATCTGCATGTGTTGCTAGTTATCCTTTGTGGCCTTTGTTTTAGCATCCACATATGATTTTATTCATGTCATTTTTCCTAGCTAAGAAATCCATTCTCCTAAATCTTTGTGACTTGTTTTTTTCAGCCTCCATGGCCTTTTCTTTCTCATTCCTATTCTTTTTCCCTCAATTAAGATTACTTTTTCTCATGTCACTATAGCTCTAGATGAGCCTATCCCCTACAGGGTTATGAAAGCTCAAAGGTCTGAAATTGTAGCTTTATTTTAGCCTGGCTAATTATTTTCCCTTGAAAAGTCATTTTTCTACCTCATCCCTTCTCCTTCTTTTCACGAGATTTATTGTTCATGGATCCATGACCTTAAAGTTGTTGTTTCTTCAGTGCTTCTAGCTATTTTTTGGACCTCAGGGACCTCATTATTGTAGTGACTTGAATTCAAATCTATCCATTTTTGAAGAGCCTTTTTGGCCTAGACTTATCTGGTATGTCTTCTACTTCTACTAACCTATTTTTTATGGTAGGCTATGAATATTTTTTGTTAGGCTTTTACCACGGCCGCTTCAATCTATACCTTTTTTATCAGTCTTGCTCTTCTAATTCTATTTTTATTTTTTTCTCCTTTATCTCACCCCTTCCTCTTCTTCTCTAATATGGATTATAGCTATTTTGGTTGTTCATCAGGTACTTTATAGTCCCATTCTCATGGATATATTTTAGTCTGGATTTACTCTTCATGTAACTATTTTATTTTTTCACTCCTCTTCAAGGCTCGTACAAGTTAATTCATTCTTTTCAAGTAATTTACAAAAATTTGCATCTTCTCACATTTAGGTTGCCTTCTTAGCTACCTTAGTGCTGGATGTCTCTTATTCTTTTGGATATAGTGGAATTAGGGATATGGCATGAATATTTCACTAAATATTCTTTTGTAGGTGGAATTTCTTGGGGAGCTCACAACTTTATGGTATATGAGTTGAATTCCAATCGTTGACGCTTTTCCATGTATGATCTTGTCTTCAAACTATTGGCAAATCCTCTTTCTTAGTGAACTTGCTGAGGGATACACCATTAACTCTAATGTATTTGTCTTCTATTAACTTTCCTGTGACTTACTCTGATAGTCATAGACATCGAGATCTTTCCCTTTTTGTCATATGGGGCATTTTTTATATTTAGCAAGTTATGATTCCTCCATTATATTTCTCATGACTAAGGATTGGACCTCAAATTGTTGTCTGTTGGTTGTTGTGGTCCATCCACAAAACTTAAAGTCTACTTCCCCTATTTCTTCATATCTCTTTTGTGGTATTCTCAATCCCTTCAATTTCACCTTATCATCAGACTATCTCTTCTTTAATTTTGAGTTACACTAGCATAGGTATAGGTTGATCCCAATACACTCTCTGAGCCTTCAGAATTGATCGTGATTTGGATGAAATATGACAATCTATAAATTATAATCCCATAGGAACAAAATATCTCATTTCTTACGCATTTCCTAAGTGGACAAAATACAATCCGTCAAAAAGGAGTTGTATGAACCCCTATGAGGTTAACCCTGCAACGTGCTACAATCCCACCATCCATAGGATGCCTCCTTCCCCCTTAGGTGATACTTCTCAAGCATGACAACCCACTTTTACATACACCTCATATGTTCCAATAATGGGGGTATGACACTTGGATCCTTAAGCGAAGACACATACACATCATATGGATTCTTAAAAAAACGACCTATCCCATCCTATATGGATAATTTGATCTATTCTTTTTCTTCAACTTAACTACAATCCATGCAGTCACACAGGTAGTTATCTTATTGCAAACATGGTCATACAGTCACCACCAGATCTCTTGAGTTACTCAATAACCACTTTGGCACCTAGATTTACTCCACTGAAGATTTCCTATTGTATGATGGCTAAATTGATCCTCGATAACACCTTCAAAATGGCTTAATGGACTCTTATATGAATTGCATGCATGTTTAGTATGACCTTACTTACCAAATTTTTTCCATGTAATCACCTCTTAATGAATATGGTACTTTATTGGCTATTAGGTGACACTTCCTTGGATAATCCATATAGACATTCCAAGATGCAGTTGATAGTTTCCTTAACTAAGTGTTGTAAAACTCAATAATGCAGCAATTGTTTATCTATTCCCATAAATCGCATAAGCCAATTTTCATGGGATTTACATGAAAGAGTGGAGGATTATGTATTCACTATAATACCTTGAAACTTTCACGTGGATATAAATGCATGGTGATGCACAAATGAATTGATAGAAATATTCATTTCGAGATCTTGATAAGGTTTAGCTTCATGAATAAGGTGCATGTTACACCAATTGTACAATCTTTTGAGGACCTATGTCAAATAGTCACACTATATGAGACAGAGTTCATGGAAGCCAATATGTTGACGGTATGACCACATGTAGTCATATACCAACAAGCATGCATTCCCAATGTTAACCCCCATATAAGGGTAAGTCGCATATCAAGACTTAATAAGGTTGAATCTATTAATGTTGCACAACCTACTCCTATAGCACCTACTGAACAAATACCTTGTACACAATGTTACAACTAGTTATTGTCAACCTCATCGCATAAGCGATTATAAAATCTGAGAACCTACAAGTAGTAATCTTATACAAGTATCGTACACCTATTATTATTGCATACGACCAAGCAGACAAGGATCTTTTTTTGATTAAATCTAAGCTTTAGAATATCATCAATGCGACCAGACATTAGTCATACAAATCACACACTTTTTTGTACTATGAAATCAAAATGCAAGAAACGTTTAATAAAAACACCATCCTCAGAAGAGGCAATAGTCTTAAACCATTACAGTCTTGAATACCATAGTTGCTTCAACCTAATTCCCACATACATTTATTTAGTAATTCATTATGTAATTGTTCAAAAAAATAAGGTGGAAAATCTTTCACATGGATTATTCACTTATTTTTTATGCATAGTATAATTCAAAGGAATTCAACCAATTTCAAATGAGCTTCCAGCACATTACACTTATAGAATAAATTTGTGAGAAAGACTAAGAATTTTTACCTTTCACCAAGTAGCTTGAATTGGCATATGACCACCAAATTTCAATGTACATGATGATTCATTTCAAGAGCTAAAACCCCATTTGAACCTATTGAGCAAGCTTCCATCAACGAATCATGTTAGAGTACCTCATCTGAAGTTTCAAATCATCATCAATTCACCATTAAAAAAAATCTTGTAGATAAAATATTTTCACCAGAATCACTAATAAATATTATTAATGGCCAAATATTTAAATAAAAAAATTAATTTCGGTGTGATTGGGACAGGTGGGATCTCCTCTGAAGACTATGGGACTTGGACTCAAGGTGAACCTCCATGAGAAGGTCGGATTCCTCATTTCTAAAATAAGTTTTGTAATATTCCCAGCTGTGATAAAAAGGCTTGGCTAGTCCTAAGCCTACCCATCTTCATGGAGTTTTAGGGAAAGAGATCCTACATATATGAAACTATGCTATTGATGGTGATGCACCAAGCTCAAAGGGTGTCTCCAGACTCCTATGAAGGGTTCATTTGAAGAGGGTGTGTGCACCATGATGATCTAAGCTTCACCAGACTGATCACCCTACCGAGAGGGTCACATGAGCTACCAACATGGGCTAAGAGATCGATGCAAGTCACTTTGTTAAACTTGATCAAGATCCAGAGCAATGCCTCTGAGCTGAGTCCTTCCCGATGAAGAAGGGTCAAAACTCAACCGAGATCCTGAACCATTTCCACAACTCGATCTGCTATGCAATACTCCCACCACTCGACTTCAGAACAAAACTCCAAGAACCTACTAATAGAAAATGTGAACTTGCACAACGTACTTGCAAGCATGAGAAAAGACACAAAGAAGTATAAGAAGGATGAAAGGACTGAGATTAGTCACAAAACAAACACTTTTATTGCTTCAATCAACAGTGAACAATGCATCATATATTCAAAAGAGGCAATAGTTTCCATTATAATCTTGAAGAGGAGGCTTGAAAGTTCTCTCAATAGACAAGGACAAATTGCAGAAGAGAGGAGGACTCTTGAAAACTATGCACTTGCCTAAGATGTCTAACTTGTCCAAACTATCTAACCTGTTGGAACCCCTTCGAATGAGCTTCCAACTTACATTTATAGAATAAATATGAGACAGAGAAGAGGGAAATTCATAAATTCATTCCTAAATTGAAGGCACATGATGGTTCATTTATTACAAATTTGGTTAAACCTATTGAGAAGCTTTCATCACGTGTAATTAATGCCCAATTGAATTAATCGTCTCAATTGATTAAAAGAATATTTAAATAAAATATTTTAAGAATCATAATAAATATTATTAATAAAATATTTAAATAAAAAATATTAATTTAAATAAATTAAAGGTGGCTTCCGAAGATTAGTTCGACTTGAAGAATGAGGGGGGGCATGAAAATAAGGTAAAAATATCCCAACTCGATGGTTGGCTAGCCGATCCAACCCACTGAGTTGGGGTTGAGCTCCTTCATCTCCTCGTGCATTGACTGAGCACTGAGCTCATCACCAATCTCTATCTCCTGTGAGCTCACTTATATTTTTCCCACCATGGCTGAGCTCCCAGATCGATCACCCTACTGAACTCACTGAGCTCCAAAATGGGCCCTTCATCAAGCAAGTCGAGTTTATCTTCATCAGGCTCCACTTTGCCTCCGAGCTGAGTCCTTTGTTTGAGCTCAAAACTTGACCGAGATCCTTTCCATTTCCAAACCCAATCTTCTATGCATTACGTTGACTTCAGCACATAACTCTAAGAACCTACAATAGAAAATTAAACTTACACAAACGTACTTGCAAGCATGAGAAAGACGCAAAGAAGTATAGAAGGATGAAAGGACCAAGATTAGTCATAAAACACACACTTTTATGACTTCATCAACATGCACAATGCATCATACATTCCATAAGAGGCAATAGTTTCCATTATAGTCCTTGAAAGGAGGCTTCAAATTTTCCCTCAACATACAAGAACAAATTGAAGAAAAAGGAGGTTTCTTTAAAACTATTCACTTGTCTCAGAAGTCTAACTTGTCCAACCTGTTGGAATGAGCTTCCAAACTTACATTTATAGAATAAATTTGTGAGAAAGAAGAGAAAGAGTAATAAATTCATTCCTAAATTGAAGGTACATGATGGTTCATTTATTACAAATTTGTTAAACCCTATTGAGAAGCTTTCATCACGTGTAATTAATGCCCAATTGAATTAATCGTCTCAATTGATTAAAAGAATATTTAAATAAAATATTTTAAGAATCATAATAAATATTATTAATAAAATATTAAATAAAAATATTAATTTAAATAAATTAAAGGTGGCTTCCGAAGATTAGTTCGACTTGAAGAATGAGGGGGGGCATGAAAATAAGGTAAAAATATCCCAACTCGATGGTTGGCTAGCCGATCCAACCCACTGAGTTGGGGATGAGCTCCTTCATCTCCTCGTGCATTGACTGAGCACTGAGCTCATCACCAAATCTCTATCTCCTGTGAGCTCACTTATATTTTTCCCACCATGGCTGAGCTCCCAGATCGATCACCCTACTGAACTCACTGAGCTCCAAAATGGGCCCTTCATCAAGCAAGTCGAGTTTATCTTCATCAAGATCCAATTTTCCTATGAGTTAAGTCCTTTGTTTGAGATAAAAACTTGACCGAGCTTCTTTTCATTTTCAAACCCAATCTTCTATGCACCACGTTGACTTCCTCACCATGAATTGGTGCATCGACTTATTTTTAACTCATCGAGCTATCTCTAACACTGAGCCATTTCTGTCATGAGATCGTCTAGCTTTTCCCTCAAATGACTGAGCCAACTCAGTCAACGCAGTTGATGAATAGAGCCCGCCAATGTTAGCTTTGTTCTTGTCTTGATGGGTGCTCAGTCATTCAGCTATGCTATGTCAAGCTCTATTATGAATTCCACCAACCACGAGCTCATCTCAATACATCGACATCATGTGGAAGAGATTATCCCTCATGAATGCAAAGATTTATGACCATGGAAGTTTTCTAAAGTATAATTTTACAATCATTCCCAACTCCAACTGCAAGTTATTTCCAAAGATCTCCTTGGTTCCCTATGTTTGAGTTTTAATGAGCCATATAATACCTATCTTGGTGTTGAGCCCGCTGAGTGTTAGTGCAAAATCACAGCACCCCTGGATGTTGATCAGATTTCTAGGTTGATCATACTAATATCCAGTGTGATTGCATAACATTGAATCCTTTCTCCAAGTGTGGGACTTGAAGAGTGAGAAAGGAATCTCCAGAGAAAGGCTGGTTCCTATTCCTCTGTTCAGGTGCACACGAAATATGCAGAGGGTTTTCTCAAAATCTAATCTAATCTGCCAAGGAGACAAGGTAAGAAGATGCATAAAATAAATCTAAGCTAATAGAGGTGATGCACCGAGGAATGAAGAACATATGCTTTGCCAAATTAAACACAGACCATGTAGATATAACACAACACCATGCACAGATAGCAAAAATGCAATGAAAGATCAAGAATGACAGTAATAAATATGTAAGAGGGTTTAGAAGCAACCACAGACACATATATATTGCTCAAGGATCGATTCAATACATTGCAATGGCCAAAAGGCAAAAAACGGTGTTACAGTCTATATGGGAGGTTTGAAAACTCCACAAATCTTCTTATGAACAGGAGAGAAGGGAGGGTGCAAAGCAGAAAAATGTCCAACTCAGAAAGAAACCCCTCCTTACAATTTATAGGAAGAATGGGAGTGAAAAGAGAGAGGAATTCAAAATCTACCCCAACCACCTCTAGGTTGCATTTAATTCGTCCATCATGGCAGAAGCGGACGGGTTCTGGCAAAGCGGCGGTTTGCCTAACAGAAGCGGCGGGTTGTCTGCTGCATTAAAGTGGTTGTTGAAGCATTACCTCTGCTTGTTATTTCGTGCCAGAGGCGTTTCTCAATTTTCTCCCTCCAGACTACACCAAAATGCAAGATTGACCCTGGAAACGTGTAGAGAATTTCAGCAGCTTTCCGTTGATATCAAGAACGTGCAAATCCGAGCTCTGGATCGAAAGATATGTCGATCTGAAGATTTAGGGCACGGAACAGGCGAAAACGGATTTTGAAATATTTTCCCGCGCACTGCCACTTGGACGCCACGTGGCATGCTCTGATTCGCTGAATAATTCTCTCTCCTCTACTTTTCGGCGGGCTGTCTCTTGAATTTTGACTTTTGGTGCTCTTGGAATATTTTCCACATTTTTCCCACGCCCCGCCACTAGGGATACGTGGCATGCATTGGTTGGTTCACGAACCTGTCGGGTCTTCCTTCCCTTTTACCCCTTTTGGCTTAGATTTGGCCAAACTTTCCAACTCCTCCCCGAGCTCCGCACTTCTATGCTCCATTGGACACGTGTCCAATTTCTATTGGCTCGGGCCAGCGCTTCAAACCTTGCCTTTTGACCTTTTGGCTTCTCCTTGATGACACGTGGCAATTTCTCAATGGTTCTCGGGCCTGCCGGGTCTTCCGCGTACTTCGCGTCCATTCGTCCCGGACGTCCCATTTTGATTTTGGACCTTTTGGGACAATTTCGGCCGGTTCGGCCGGTTCGGGTATTTCTGGCCCGCTTGTCCCACTTTGATTCGGACTGACTTGACTCTTTTCGGCCGGTTCGGGCGGTTCGGGTCCTTTTGTCCCGCGCGTCCCGAACTGCCCCTCTCAGCAGTTAGTCGATTTTCTCTCTCGGTCGAACCGGCATTTCGCGCCCGCCGCGTACTTTCGTCCCACTTGTCCCAAATGCTTAGTGGGCCGCCTGGACTCATTTCGGCCGGTTCGGGCGGTTCGCGTACCTTTGTCCCATTTGTCCCACCTTGTGCTGGACTAGGACTTAGCCGATTTTCACAATTTTTTCTGGCCCAAACTACTTGCTTTCTGCAACCTTCTCCGAACTTTCTCAAAGCTTGCTCCTTCCTTCTTCGGCCTGGGGAGTTTAGAAAGATTCCTGAAGGGACCCTAGAAACCTGATTTTGCTCTGAATCAGTCATTTTTCTTGGAATTTGGACATCCTGATGCATGTTATCAAATTTACCCTGGGGGGGTGAATTTTGGATAACAATTTGGTGACTCAGCGGGATCATCTGCCTGCTAGATGAAAAGGCCAGTTGCCTGAAGCCATCCATTGGGCATGGAGTCATCAAATATTCTGTTAGAATCCAAACTGACTCAGAATGTGCGAGGAGGAAGATGGAAAGAGACTTGATTTTAGCAAAGACATGCATCATCTCCATGGACAGCAAGCTGTGCCAAGGCACTTAGGGAAAACAAAACTAATCTACAGCAAAACAATGTGCACAAGCACTTGGAGGAAAGAAAATCTAATCTAGTATTTACAGATGTAGTGAACCTCCCTCTAGAAGCAACGCTTGAGATAGATTCCATTTACTGGAATCTGCAGTTCTTCACCATCCAATGAGGCCAATTGGAAAGCATTGTTGTTCTTGCACTTTGTGACCATGTATGGGCCACTCCAAATGGCATCAAATTTTGAATGCCTTCCTGGTTTTGCTCTGTCCACATCCCATTTCAACACTAGATCTCCTACTTGAAAAGATCTATCTTTGGCCTTCCTATCAAAGGTCTTCTTGATCAAAGCCTGATCCTTTTCCATTGCTTGGAATGCCTGATCTCTGATTTCTTGCAGCTCCATCAATTCTGCATATCTCACCTCCATGGGCCCAAACTCTAGCAATTCCAGCTGTTTCATGAGTTCCAACGTTGGCAACTCAAGTGACATGGGCAAGATTGCCTCTCTTCCGTAGACAAGCCTAAATGGAGAGTTACCTGTGGATCTTTTGGGAGTTATCCTATCTGCCCATAAGGCTGATTTCAGTTTGGTATGCCAAGCCTTCTGATTCTCATCAAGAGTCCTCCTAATGATCCTCAGCAAGTTTTTGTTTGTAGACTCGGCCTGGCCATTACCTTGAGGGTAATAGTTTGATGAAGTGCTCAGGTAAATCCCGTTCTTGACAGCCCACTCAGTAACTTTAGATCCAATGAATGCCAATGCATTATCAGAGACTATTGTAGCAGGTACACCAAATCTGGTAGTTATCCCCTCGTAAAAGTCCAAGATGCTAGACTCATTCGCCTCTTTGAGTGCTACTGCTTCTGTCCATCTGGTGAAGTAGTCTGTGGCTGTCAAAATCCATTTGTGCCCTTGGCTCGAATTGGGATTGATGATTCCAATGAAGTCCAAACCCCATTGCATGAATGGCTGGTCAACTGAGATTGGATGTAATGGGAGGGCTGCAAGTCTCTCTTTTCCTGTGAAGAATGCACAATTCTTACATTTCTTGATCCATGCATAGCAATCACTAAAGATTTTAGGCCAATAATAACCAGCCTTCATGATTTTCAGAGCTGTCACTCTTGGTGCAAAATGGCCACCAGCTGGTCCATCATGAAACTCCTTTAATACCCTTTGAATCTGACCTGTGTTAATGCATCTCAGCAGCACTCCATTCACGTCCTTCTTGAACAAAACTCCATCAATGATGGTATATGGAATAGCCTGCAACCTGAAGTGTCTTCTTTTTGCTTTGCTCATTTCTAGAGGGCACATACCCGTCTGTAGGAAATGTATCATATTCTGAGTCCAACAGGGAGTGGACGCATTATCATTTTCCTGTTTTTTATCATCTTGTAATAGCAGGACAGCGTCTTCTTCATCTTCTGGGCTGTCTGGTTGTTTGGAAGCGAGCTGCTCGCACAAACCTTTGCCTCTTACCAGCTTGGTGATCTTGATCTCAATGTCATACTCCATGACACGGGTGATCCAACCTGCCCTTTTCTCATTCAAATCCTTGTTGAGGAGGAAGTCCTTAACCCCAGCATGTGAGACCAGCAACTGGACCTTGTTGTTTGAGACTAAATGCTTGAATTTCTTCAAGCTCCTGATTACTGCAAGCACATGTTTTTCAATAAAAGAGTACCTCAATTCGCAGTCATTTAGGCTTTGGCTGAAGAAGGCAATCGGCTGTTCATCATTATCTTTGTTCTGCTGTACCAGAATGGCAGAAATAGTGTCATCACCTCCAAATGCATAGAGGATGAAATCCTTGGAAAAGTCTGGGTTGATGAGAGTGGGTGCCTGGGAGATGGCTTCTTTGATTGCTTCAAAACTCTCCTTGCCTTCTGCCGTCCATTTGAAAGCCATGCTTTTTCTTAACATTTTGGTAATGGGTTTGACAAGGGCTGCAAAATCTGGGACAAACCTTCGAACAAAGTTTATCCTTCCCAGGAAACTCTGAAGGGCTTTCTTGTGACTTGGCAATGGTAGAGCTCTTATGGCTTCAACCCTCTCTGGATCAATTGCTAATCCTTCCTTGGAGACAATATGGCCAAGGAGTTTCCCTTCATGTGCAAGAAAGATGCACTTCTTAGGATTCAAAGACACTCCAAACTTTCTACACCTCTGAAACACTTGCCTGAGGTGAAAGAGATGGTCTGCAGCATTCTTTGAGAAGACAGTGATATCATCTAGGTATATCAGCACTATCTTGTTGATCAAGCCTTTGAATGCCATATCCATGGCTCGCTGGAATGTTGCTCCGGCGTTCGACAGTCCAAATGGCATCTTCTTGTAAGCATATGTGCCCCATTTGGTTGTGAAGGCTGTCTTGAACTGGTCTTCCTCCTTTACCATAATTTGATTGAAGCCTGAGTATCCATCAAGTAGTGAAAACCTTTCTGAACCAGCTACGACCTGCAATATTTGCTCCATGGAGGGGAGTGGATAATGGTCCTTGAGAGAGGCTCTATTCAAATCTCTGAAGTCAACACATAGCCTGATCTCTCCACTTTTCTTTCTGACTGGAACTAGGTTGGCAACCCAACTAGAATGCTTGATTGGGAATATAATTGCTGACTCAATCAGCTTGTCCAATTCTTTCCTCATGAGAGGCTCCATGTGTGGATTGACTGGTCTCTGTTTCTGCCTGACAGGCTTAGTATTTGGATCCAACTCGATTGTATGCTGAGCTAAGTTGGGATTGAACCCTTTCAAGTCTTCATAGCTCCAAGCAAACACGTCAGGGAATTCTTGACATAGCTGTATGAACTCATACCTTTCCTGTTCAGTTGTCATCTTTCCAATTTGCAGTGGCTTGTTCTCTTCTACCAAGATGGATGCCGAATCTTCTCTCTTGACCTGAATGTTTGCTTTCTCCTTTCTAAACTGATCATTGGGGTTAAAAATGGACTCCAAAGTGATAAGTCCCTTGGGCAGCTTGTCAGTTCTCAGCTGTATCACCTGGTCACCATATTGCTGTTCCAACTTCTCTTGATTCTTAGCTGAGAACTCAGCTTCTTCTTGCAAGAAGTGGATGATTTGCTGGTCATTCTCAAATACTTGCCAACTGACATCGTTATCCGGCACTGAAGGCCTCACAATCACGTGGATGTTTGGCTGTACCTTGTCTTGTTGAATGTTTTCTATAATGTCAAAGGCTGCCCCTACTGCTGCAAGCCTGTCAGCAGCTTGATTCTCTTTCCTAGGGATGGATTTGATGCCAAAGCCCTCAAAATCTTCCATGAGGTCCCATACCCTGTTCTTGTAGCACCTGAGTAGGTCATTTTTGGCGGCATGCTGTCCCTTGACCTGATTTACAATCAGCTCACTGTCCCCAAAAACTTGCAAGTTATTTATTTTTCTCTTTATTGCCCAATGCATCCCTTGCACCAAGGCTTCATATTCAGCAGTGTTATTGGAGCATGCAAATTGAAATCTAAAAGCTGAATAATACTTTACTCCTTGAGGTGAAATAAGCATGGCTCCACCTCCTGCGCCTTGTCTACTCCTTGATCCATCAAAAAACAGTTGCCATACCTCGTTGTCATCCTTGTGGTTTGGCTTGGTGATGCTAGGAATAGGTTGACTTTCTTCGTGTATACAATAGACCCCTAGCTCAGATTCTTCTACTTCTTGATAAGGATCAAAAGCATGCACCTTGCTTGCCCATTCATCAAGAGTCAAATCTGGGATACTTCCAACCTTAGTGTCGGCTTCATCAGTGCCAAGGTGATCTTCTTGATCAAATGCTGAGCAATTGGTATTAATATGACTTGGAGTATAGGGCTCAATGTGGAAATCTGCAATAGGTTCTGACCTAATTGTAGCTTTAGTTCCATACCTCGTTCTGAACAGCATGTGTGACCAATCAGCGGACAAATATCCCCCAATCTTGGCAGTAAAGTCCCTTGACAAACAGAGGGCAAAGAGTGGTGGAAGGTCTATGACTGATATATCTTGTAAGACAACAACATTTGGACATGCATGCAAGGTAAGACTCAAATTTCTAATCACTCCAACTGTTGCTATTGCTGTCCCATCCAGCTGCACTACTCCCTTAGATGTTATTTCATACTGGAGCCCTAACTGATCAGCTATCTGTTTAGGCATTACTGAGCTACTTGCCCCGGAATCTATCATGCAATTATGTACTAGCTGATTTCCAATGATTAACGAAACATAGAAAGGGGGAGGTTTCAGCATTCTACCTTGTTGTGCTCCATGATTTCCTTCAGGCTGGGCAGCATTTGTAAGCACTTTGTCTTGCCTCTGAACCTGTTGATTCGAAGTTGGCCAATCCTTTATGGCAGCTTGCAGCAGATTTCTTTGGCCTGGGATGGATAGGGATTCCCACATAGATATATTGATATTTGTCTTCTTCATCTGATCAATGATACTAAATGGTGATGAAGGATCTCTCTGCTGTCCCTTGATTTGCACATTTGCTCCTTGAATGTGGGCAGCAACAGCTGGCATTTGAGTTGGCCTAGGGGCTGTTCTTGGCTGCCCTTGTGCATTTGAAACTGGGTTTTGCTTGCCAATCATTTGTGGAGCTGTGGAAGGTTGTGGATTGGCTGGGGCTAACGGCTGTTCTTCACCCAAATTTCTCCTTTTTGACCTTGTGTTGGCAGCAACACCTTGAGAAACTGCCTGATTCATGCCACAGAAATCCTCTGCTTGCCAATTTACCAATGTGGTGTCATTTGGGGCAGGTTGCTGTTGGAATATTTCTTGTTGTTGGCTGTTTTCTTGACTACTCTCACCCTCCACACCAGCACTTGTTACCATTAAAGCTTGGGTTAAAGCACCATTATAGCACATGGATTGATTATGGGGTTCATTACATGGAAAACACCATTCATACTCCTGGGCAATGTTGTTTTGTGCTGGTACTAATGCCTTAGAGGCAGATATGGCATTTGGATTATAGGGCTGGAATGGTCTATTGGCAGGAGGCCTTGTTTGATTCATATTTGCAGCTGGATTAGGTGGCCTTTGAGGCTGATATGGCTGCCTATTAGGTTGAGCTTGAGGCTGATACGAAGGTCTAAAACCTTGAGCTTGCTGTCTTTTTAGAGTAACCAGCTCATTGCCTAGATTTTGCAATTGCTTCATGACCTCCTGAAGCTCATTTGGGGCACTTGGAGATGAAGTGGAAGCTCCATTTGAACTTTGATTTCTAGGAGTGGGAATAGGAGTTAAGACAGGTGCTTGACTAGTACTTGGGCTCTCTAAACTTGGATATAATGGCATTGGAGGCCTAGGAGCTAGCTTGCCAGCTTGAATCAGACAATTTTCAGCTCTAATGGCAATACTATAAGCAGCAGGGATAGTTGTGCCTCCCATAGATTGAACCAACATAGAAATATCAGAATTTAAAGCTTTAAGGTAGTATAGAAAAGCACCTTCTGCTGTTGGCCTGACTGCCACCGGAATTCTATCCCAAGATCTTTGAAATCTGAAGTTGAAGTCGGTTAGCTGCTCATTGGGAGCTCTCTTGATGGTTGTCAGCTGCTCCAAAAGAGACAAGTTGTCTCCCTTCTCTCCAAATTGATCATGAAGTGCAATACATAGCTGATTCCAGTTTGTGATAGAGCCAGCTTCAAGGCTCCTAAACCATTGCAATGCTTTCCCCTTGAATGAAGATGCCAGCAATTTGACAGCTACTTGCATCTCATTAATCTCATGGATTGCACAAATATTAGCAATGTCCTTGACATGATCACCAGGAGTGGTCTGATTTTCTCCAGTAAAATATGGAATGTTCTTCAATGCTGCAACTGGGATTGGATTTTGTGCATTGAGAGCAAGTGGGCTGCTGCCTGTGAAGTTGACATAGGGGTTTACTGGTTGCGCCATTCTGAGTGGTCTTAAAACCCTTGTATATTGAAAGAAAGGCCTGTCAGGTGGAGGAGTTGAGAGAGTTCTGCTTGGTGGAGATGGAGACCTTTGAATCCTTCTTCCTCTTTGCCTTCTTCTTGGAGATAGTTGCAGGTATTCAAACAGCACTTCCTCTTCTCCAGCTCTTGACCTTGTGATTCTTCTCATAAGCTTTTAGGCCTGACTGCTGAAACTAGTTGATTCTTCCCCTTGGAGTCGCCAGATATGCAAATAATAGCTCTTTTCAAGCAAGAAAATTGCAGCAGATGCACATCAACTTTGCTGCAATAAAAAAAATGAGACCTCTAAGGTCCCACCGGGCGTTCCAAAACTGTTAGTGCAAAATCACAGCACCCCTGGATGTTGATCAGATTTCTAGGTTGATCATACTAATATCCAGTGTGATTGCATAACATTGAATCCTTTCTCCAAGTGTGGGACTTGAAGAGTGAGAAAGGAATCTCCAGAGAAAGGCTGGTTCCTATTCCTCTGTTCAGGTGCACACGAAATATGCAGAGGGTTTTCTCAAAATCTAATCTAATCTGCCAAGGAGACAAGGTAAGAAGATGCATAAAATAAATCTAAGCTAATAGAGGTGATGCACCGAGGAATGAAGAACATATGCTTTGCCAAATTAAACACAGACCATGTAGATATAACACAACACCATGCACAGATAGCAAAAATGCAATGAAAGATCAAGAATGACAGTAATAAATATGTAAGAGGGTTTAGAAGCAACCACAGACACATATATATTGCTCAAGGATCGATTCAATACATTGCAATGGCCAAAAGGCAAAAAACGGTGTTACAGTCTATATGGGAGGTTTGAAAACTCCACAAATCTTCTTATGAACAGGAGAGAAGGGAGGGTGCAAAGCAGAAAAATGTCCCACTCAGAAAGAAACCCCTCCTTACAATTTATAGGAAGAATGGGAGAGAAAAGAGAGAGGAATTCGAAATCTTCCCCAACCACCTCTAGGTTGCATTTAATTCATCCATCATGGCAGAAGCGGCAGGTTCTGGCAAAGCGGCGGTTTGCCTAACAGAAGCGGCGGGTTGTCTGCTGCATTAAAGTGGTTGTTGAAGCATTACCTCTGCTTGTTATTTCGTGCCAGAGGTGTTTCTCAATTTTCACCCTCCAGACTACACCAAAATGCAAGATTGACCCTGGAAACGTGTAGAGAATTTCAGCAGCTTTCCGTTGATATCAAGAACGTGCAAATCCGAGCTCTGGATCGAAAGATATGTCGATCTGAAGATTTAGGGCACGGAACAGGTGAAAACGGATTTTGAAATATTTTCCCGCGCACTGCCACTTGGACGCCACGTGGCATGCTCTGATTCGCTGAATAATTCTCTCTCCTCTGCTTTTCGGCGGGCTGTCTCTTGAATTTTGACTTTTGGTGCTCTTGGAATATTTTCCACATTTTTCCCACGCCCCGCCACTAGGGATACGTGGCATGCATTGGTTGGTTCACGAACCTGTCGGGTCTTCCTTCCCTTTTACCCCTTTTGGCTTAGATTTGGCCAAACTTTCCAACTCCTCCCCGAGCTCCGCACTTCTATGCTCCATTGGACACGTGTCCAATTTCTATTGGCTCGGGCCAGCGCTTCAAACCTTGCCTTTTGACCTTTTGGCTTCTCCTTGATGACACGTGGCAATTTCTCAATGGTTCTCGGGCCTGCCGGGTCTTCCGCGTACTTCGCGTCCATTCGTCCCGGACGTCCCATTTTGATTTTGGACCTTTTGGGACAATTTCGGCCGGTTCGGCCGGTTCGGGTATTTCTGGCCCGCTTGTCCCACTTTGATTCGGACTGACTTGACTCTTTTCGGCCGGTTCGGGTCCTTTTGTCCCGCGCGTCCCGAACTGCCCCTCTCAGCAGTTAGTCGATTTTCTCTCTCGGTCGAACCGGCATTTCGCGCCCGCCGCGTACTTTCGTCCCACTTGTCCCAAATGCTTAGTGGGCCGCCTGGACTCATTTCGGCCGGTTCGGGCGGTTCGCGTACCTTTGTCCCATTTGTCCCACCTTGTGCTGGACTAGGACTTAGCCGATTTTCACAATTTTTTCTGGCCCAAACTACTTGCTTTCTGCAACCTTCTCCGCACTTTCTCAAAGCTTGCTCCTTCCTTCTTCGGCCTGGGGAGTTTAGAAAGATTCCTGAAGGGACCCTAGAAACCTGATTTTGCTCTGAATCAGTCATTTTTCTTGGAATTTGGACATCCTGATGCATGTTATCAAATTTACCCTGGGGGGGTACCTGTGCCGAAGCACTTAGGAAAACAAAACTAACTACAACAGGACAATGTGCACAAGCACTTGGAGGAATGAAAATCTAATCTAATATTTACAAGGTAGTGAACCTCCCTCTAGAAGCAACGCTTGAGATAGATTCCATTTACTGGAATCTGCAGTTCTTCACCATCCAATGAGGCCAATTGGAAAGCATTGTTGTTCTTGCACTTTGTGACCATGTATGGGCCACTCCAAATGGCATCAAATTTTGAATGCCTTCCTGGTTTTTCTCTGATCTACATCTCATTTCAACACTAGATCTCCTACTTGAAAAGATCTATCCTTGTCCTTTCTATCAAAGGTCTTCTTGATCAAAGCTTGATCCTTTTCCATTGCTTGGGATGCCTGATCTCTGATCTCTTACAGCTCCATCAATTCTGCATACCTCACCTCCATGGGCTCAAACTCTAGCAACTCCAGCTGCTTCATGAGTTCCAATGTTGGCAACTCAAGTGACATGGGCAAGATTGCCTCTCTTCCATAGACAAGCCTAAATGGAGAATTACCTGTGGATCTTTTGGGAGTTATCCTATCAGCCCATAAGGCTGATTTCAGTTTGGTATGCCAAGCCTTCTGATTCTCATCAAGAGTCCTCCTAATGATCCTCAGCAAGTTCTTGTTTGTAGACTCGGCCTGGCCATTACCTTGAGGGTAATAGTTTGATGAAGTGCTCAGGTAGATCCCGTTCTTGACAGCCCACTCAGTCACTTTAGATCCAATGAATGCCAATGCATTATCAGAGATTATTGTAGCAGGTACACCAAATCTGGTAGTTATCCCCTCGTAAAAGTCCAAGATGCTAGACTCATTCGCCTCTTTGAGTGCTACTGCTTCTGTCCATCTGGTGAAGTAGTCTGTGGCTGTCAAAATCCATTTGTGCCCTTGGCTCGAATTGGGATTGATGGCTCCAATGAAGTCCAAACCCCATTGCATGAATGGCTGGTCAACTGAGATTGGATGTAATGGAAGGGCAGCAAGTCTCTCTTTTCCTGTGAAGAATGCACAATTCTTACATCTCTTGATCCATGCATAGCAATCACTAAAGATTTTAGGCCAATAATAACCAGCCTTCATGATTTTTAGAGCTGTCACTCTTGGTGCAAAATGGCCACCAGCTGGTCCATCATGAAACTCTTTTAATACCCTTTGGATCTGACCTGTGTTAATGCATCTCAGCAGCACTCCATTCACATCCTTCTTGAACAAAACTCCATCAATGATGGTATATGGAACAGCCTGCAACCTGAAGTATCTTCTTTTTGCTTTGCTCATTTCTGGAGGGCATAGGCCGTCTGTAGGAAATGTATCATATTCTGAGTCCAACAGGGAGTGGACACATCATCATTTTCCTGTTTTTGATCATCTTGTAATAGCAGGACAGCGTCTTCTTCATCTTCTGGGTTGTCTGGTTGTTTGGAAGCGAGCTGCTCACACAAACCTTTGCCTCTTACCAGCTTGGTGATCTTGATCTCAATGTCATACTCCATGACACGGGTGATCCATCCTGCCCTTTTCTCATTCAAATCCTTGTTGAGGAGGAAGTCCTTAACCCCAGCATGCGAGACCAGCAACTGGACCTTGTTTTTTGAGACTAAATGCTTGAATTTCTTCAAGCTTCTGATTACTGCAAGCACATGCTTTTCAATAAAAGAGTACCTCACTTCGCAGTCACCTAGGCTCTGGCTGAAGAAGGCAATCGGCTGTTCATCATTATCTTTGTTCTGCTGTACCAGAATGGCAGAAATAGTGTCATCACCTCCAAATGCATAGAGGATGAAATCCTTGGAAAAGTCTGGGTTGATGAGAGTGGGTGCCTGGGAGATGGCTTCTTTGATTGCTTCAAAAATCTCCTTGCCTTCTGCTGTCCATTTGAAAGCCATGCTTTTCTCTTAACATTTTGGTGATGGGCTTGACAAGGGCTGCAAAATCTGGGACAAACCTTCGAACAAAGTTTATCCTTCCCAGGAAACTCTGAAGGGCTTTCTTGTGGCTTGGCAATGGTAGAGCTCTTATGGCTTCAACCCTCTCTGGATCAATTGCTAATCCTTCCTTGGAGACAATATGGCCAAGGAGCTTCCCTTCATGTGCAAGAAAGATGCACTTCTTAGGATTCAAGGATACTCCAAACTTTCTACACCTCTGAAACACTTGCCTGAGGTGAAAGAAATGGTCTGCTGCATTCTTTGAGAAGACAGTGATATCATCTAGGTATACCAGCACTATCTTGTTGATCAAGCCTTTGAATGCCATATCCATAGCTCGCTGGAATGTTGCTCCGGCGTTCGACAGTCCAAATGGCATCTTCTTGTAAGCATATGTGCCCCATTTGGTTGTGAAGGCTGTCTTGAACTGGTCTTCCTCCTTTACCATAATCTGATTGAAGCCTGAGTAACCATCAAGTAGTGAAAACCTTTCTGAACCAGCTACGACCTGCAATATTTGCTCCATGGAAGGGAGTGGATAATGGTCCTTGAGAGAGGCTCTATTCAAATCTCTGAAGTCAACACATAGCCTGATCTCTCCACTCTTCTTTCTGACTGGAACTAAGTTGGCAACCCAACTAGAATGCTTGATTGGGAATATGATTCTTGACTCAATCAGCTTGTCCAATTCTTTCCTCATGAGAGGCTCCATGTGTGGATTGACTGGTCTCTGTTTCTGCCTGACAGGCTTAGTATTTGGATCCAATTCGATAGTATGCTGAACTAAGTTGGGATTGAAACCTTTCAAGTCTTCATAGCTCCAAGCAAACACGTCAGGGAATTCTTGACATAGCTGTATGAACTCACACCTTTCTTGCTCAGTTGTCATCTTTCCAATTTGCAATGGCTTGTTCTCTTCTACCAAGATGGATACCGAATCTTCTCTCTTGACCTGAATGTTTGCTTTCTCCTTTCTAAACTGATCATTGGGGTTAAAAATGGACTCCAAAGTGATAAGTCCCTTGGGCAGCTTGTCAGTTCTCAGCTGTATCACTTGGTCACCATATTGCTGTTCCAACTTTTCTTGATTCTTAGCTGAGAACTCAGCTTCTTCTTGCAAGAAGTGGATGATTTGCTGGTCATTCTCAAATACTTGCCAACTGACATCGTTATCCGGCACTGAAGGCCTCACAATCACGTGGATGTTTGGCTGTACCTTGTCTTGTTGAATGTTTTCTACAATGTCAAAGGCTGCCCCTACTGCTGCAAGCCTGTCAGCAGCTTGATTCTCTTTCCTAGGGATGGATTTGATGCCAAAGCCCTCAAAATCTTCCATGAGGTCCCATACCCTGTTCTTGTAGCACCTGAGTAGATCATTTTTGGCAGCATGCTGTCCCTTGACCTGATTTACAATCAGCTCACTGTCCCAAAAGACTTGCAAGTTCTTTATTTTTTCTCTTGATTGCCCAATGCATCCCTTGCACCAAGGCTTCATATTCAGCAGTGTTATTGGAGCATGCAAATTGAAATATAAAAGCTGAATAATACTTTACTCCTTGAGGTGAAATAAGCACGGCTCCACCTCCTGCGCCTTGTCTACTCCTTGATCCATCAAAAAAACAGTTGCCATACCTCATTGTCATCCTTGTGGTTTGGCTTGGTGATGCTAGGAATAGGTTGACTTTCTTCGTGTATACAATAGACTCCTAGCTCAGATTCTTCTATTTCTTGATAAGGATCAAAAGCATGCACCTTGTTTGCCCATTCATCAAGAGTTAGATCTGGGATACTTCCAACCTTAGTGTCAGCTTCATCAGTGCCTTGGGTGATCTTCTTGATCAAATGCTGAGCAATTGGCATTAATCTGACTTGGAGTATAGGGCTCAATGTGGAAGTTTGCAATAGGTTCTGACCTAATTGTAGCCTTAGTTCCATATCTTGTTCTGAATAGCATGTGAGACCAATCAGCGGACAAATACCCCCCAATCTTGGCAGTGAAGTCCCTTGACAAACATAGGGCAAAGAGTGGTGGAAGGTCTATGACTGATATATCTTGTAAGACAACAACATTTGGACATGCATGCAAGGTAAGACTCAAATTTCTAATCACTCCAAATGTTTCTATTGCTGTCCCATCCAGCTGCACTACTCCCTTAGATGTTATTTCATACTGGAGCCCTAACTGATCAGCTATCTGTTTAGGCATTACTGAGCTACTTTCCATGGAATCTATCATGCAATTGTGCACTAGCTGATTTCCAATGATTAACGAAACATAAAAAGGAGGAGGCTTCATCATTTTACCTTGTTGTGCTCCATGATTTCCCTTCAGGCTGGGTAGGCAGCATTTGTGAGTACCTTCTCTTGCATTTGGACCTGCTGATTCGAAGTTGGCCAGTCCTTCATGGTAGCTTGCAGCAGATTTCTTTGGCCTGGGATGGATAGGGATTCCCACATAGATATATTGACATTTGTCTTCTTCATCTAATCAATGATACTGAATGGTGATGAAGGATCTCTCTGCTGTCCCTTGGTTTGCACATTTATTCCTTGTATGTGGGCAGCAACAGCTGGCATTTGAGTTGGCCTAGGGGCTGTTCTTGGCTGCCCTTGTGCATTTGGAACGGGAATTTTCTTGCCAATCATTTGTGGAGCCAGTGGAAGGTTGTGGATTGGCTGGGGCTAATGGCTGTTCTTCACCCAAATTTCTCCTTTTTGACCTTGTGTTTGCTGCAACACCTTGAGAAACTGCCTGGTTCATGCCACAAAAATCCTCTACTTGCCAATTTACCAATGTGGTGTCATTTGGGGCTGATTGCTGTTGGAATGTTTCTTGTTGTTGGTTATTTTCTTGACTGTTCTCACCCTCCACACCAGTAGTTGTTACCATTAAAGCTTGAGATTCAAGGCACTGTTGAAGCACGTAGACTGGTTGTGAGGTTCATTACATGCAAAACACCAATCATACTCTTGAGCTATGTTGTTTTGTACTGGCACTAATGCCTTAGAGGTAGATATGGCATTGGGATTATAGGGCTGAAATGGTCTGTTGGCAGGAGGTCTTGCCTGATTTAAATTTACAGCTGGATTAGGTGGTCTTTGAGGTTGGTATGGCTGCCTGTTAGTCTGAGCTTGAGGCTGGAAAGGAGGTCTAAAACCTTGGGCTTTCTGCCTCTTGAGTGTAACCAGCTCATTACCTAAATTTTGCAATTGCTTCATGACTTCTTGAAGTTCATTTGAGGCATTAGGAGATGAAGTAGAAGCTTCACTTGAATTCTAATTTCTAGGAGCTAAATTAGGCACTTAACTAGTATTTGGGACCTCTAAACTTGGATATAAATGGGCATTGGAGGCCTAGGAGAAGCTTGCCAAAGCTTGAATCAGACAATTTTCAGCTTCTAATGGCAATATTATAAGCAGCAGGGATAGTTGTGCCTCCCGATGGATTTGAATCAATATAAGAAATATCAGAATTTAAAAGCTTAAGGTAGTAAATAGATAAAGCACCTCTGGCTGTTTGGTTGACTGCTACTGGAATTCTATCCCAAGATCTTTGAAATCTGAAGTTTTGAAATCAGTTAGCTCTCAGTGGAAGCTCTCTTGATGGTTGTCAGCTGCCCAAGAGACAAGTTGTCTCCCTTCTCTCCGAATTGATTTGATTGCAATACACAGGCTGATTCTAGTTTGTGATTAGATCCAGCTCCAATGCCCTAAACCATTGGCAATGCTTCCCCTTGAATGAAGCCCCAGCAATTTACAGCTACTTGCCATCTCGGCGATCTCAAGTTAACACAATGTTAGCAATGTCCTTCATGACGCCAGGAAGTGGTCTATTTTCGCCAGTAAAGTATTGAATGTTCTCAGTGCTGCTAACTGGGATGGGATTTTGTGCATTGAACAAGTGGGCCTGCTGCCTTGGAGTTTGACATAGGGGTTCACTGGTTGCGCCATTGCTGATTGGTCTTAAATCTTGTATATTGCAAAAAAAAAGGCCGCTCAAGTGGAGTAGTTGAGAGAGTTTCTGTTTGGTGGAGATGGAGACCTTTGAATCCTTCTTTTCCTCTTTGCCTTCTTCTTGATATAGTTTGCAGGTATTCAAACAGCACTTCCTCTTCGCGTCCAGCTCTTTAATCTTTGTGATTCTTTCTCATAAGCTTTTAGGGCTAAAACTACTGGAACCAGTTGATCCTCCCCTTGATCGCCAGATATGTAAATCATAGTCTTAGCTTCTTTTCAAAGCAAGAAAAATTTGCAGCAGATGCATAGCCATCTTGCTGGCAAATAAAATGAGACCTCTGTCCCACCGGCTGCCCAAAACTGTTAGTGCAAATTCACAGCACCCCTGTGTAATTGATCATGTTTTAAGGTTGCTTACTAATCTCCGTGTTTGATCAACCTTGAATCCTTTCTCCAAGTTGGTACTTGACGAGTGAGAAGGAATCTCCCTAGAGGCTGGTTCCTATTCCTCTTAGGGTCATACGAAATATCAAGGGTTTTTCCTCAAATCTAAGAATCTAATTTCCACAGGGAGACAGGTAAGAGCTGCATAGTAAAAAATCTCTAAGCTAATAAGGTATGCACCAAGGAATGGAGATCTATGCTTTGCCAACTTTAACACAGATCCTGTAATATGTTAACACTACTTCATGCACAGATAGCAAAAAATGCAGAAAGATCAAGAATGACAGTAAAAAATATGTAAGCAGGGTTGAGAAGTAACCACAGACACTATATATATTGCTCAAGGATAGATTCAATCACATTGCAATGGCCAAAAGCAAAAACTCAAGTGTTATCGTCTATATGGGATGTTTGAAAACTCCACAAATATTCCTTATGACAGGATAGAAGGGAGGGTGCAAAGGAAGTCCCCCACCTAGAAAAACCCCTCCTTACAATTTATAGGAAGAATGGGAAGCAAAGAGAGAGGAATTCCGAACGAAAATCTCCCCCACCACACCGCTAGTTGCATTTAATATTCACCATCAGGCAGAAGCGGCGGCGTTCTGGCAGCGGCGGTTTGTCCTAACAGAAGCGCGGGTTTGTTTGCTGCATTACTTGGTGTGTTGAAGCATACTCTGCTTGTTAATTCACGGCCAGAGGCGTTTTCTCATTTCATCCTCCAAACTGACAAAATGCAAGATTGACCTTGGAAACATGTAGAGAATCTCATAAGCTTTCCGTTGATATCAAGAACGGCAATCCGAGCTCCTGGATCGAAAGATATGTCGATCTGAAGATTTAGGGCACAGACAGTAAACCGTTTGAAATATTTTCCCCCACTGCCACTTGGATGCCACGTGGCATGGCTCTGATTCGCTGAATAATTCTCTCTCTTCTGCTTTTTCCGGCGGGCTGCTTTTTAATTTTCCGTGGGCCCTATCTGGGCACACGTGCACTATCCCATTGTTGTGGAATCGGTGCTCGAAAACTCTCCCTAGGTGTGACTTTTTTGACTTTTCTCTTGTGAGTGACCAAACGTGGTAGGCTTCTATGGTCCTCGTACTTATTTCGGCTCCTACGTCGTACTCGCCTCCATTTGGTCCGCAGATGGTCCCATTTGATTTTGGGCCGCTTTGTGCTCATTTCGTCGGCCGGTCGGGCAAGTTTGGCATTTCTGGCCCGCGCTCCAATTGCTATTTGGGCTCCTTGTACTATTTTTCATCACATCGATCCCGGCCGGTTCGGTCATTTCGCGTCCCATTTGTTCCACTCGTCCGATGCTACCCCTCTTCATCCAGTTGCCAATTTTTCTCCTCGGCTGGATCGGCTTTCTCGCCCGTTATTGCTGTCCCACTTGTTCCCCATTTGCTTTGTGGGCTCTCCTAGACTCCTTTTCGGCGTTCATGCGTCGCGTACCTTTGTCCACTCCCTCCCCCTTGTTCTGGATCAGTACTTAGCTGATTTCACAATTTTTACTCGCCCAAACTACTTGCGTTCTACAACCTTCTCTTCTCCGCACTTTCTCAAAGCTTGCTTCCCTCCTTCTTCGGGCCTGGGGAGTTTTAGAAAGATTTCCTGAGGGGCCCTAGACCCTTATTTTGCTCTGAATCAGTCATTTCTTGGAATTGGACATCAGTGTTCATGTTATCAAATTTACCCCTGGGGGGAATTTTGGATAACAGTGTGGACTGCTTCAAACATTCAGACTGCTGCAATGCATGGGACGGCTCTGAAACATGTTGGAATCACTACCAAAACTGATCTTCAATTTTCTTATAACTTTTCACTCCATTCGAGTATCAAACATATGCTTCATCTTGATGCACATCGCACAGGAGAAATGAGAATAATAACTACATCTCTAAAACTCACAGCT
>JAHRHJ020003784.1:0-117446 GCA_019776745.2 Taxus chinensis
CGGCACATTAAAATGCATTGGCAACCACATTTTTATATTTTAATAACCGTCCAGTCTATAGCTCCCCCACCTCCTCTAGTTGTAAACCTTGACTTATCATATGGCAAATCAATCCTCTTCTTTAATGTCTTTAGGCCCATAGCTACCCCAATATCTGCAAATGTCACTAAAAGTGAGTCATAATAAACTAAAGCAGAAATTTTAACAACTGCATTAAAACATCACCGAACATTGCCTGGCATACATGATAATAACTGATGGTGCTATCAATTCGAACCCTTGTGTACTTCCCTTCTGGGTGCTGACTGACTCCAACGTTTGTAATAACTTGTTGGAAATGATTCCACTGACTCCCCTTTAATAAATCATCTACTCGTCCACTTCTATCCTATCCATCAACAAAATTCCTTCCACTCCTGGTTATCTTTAACTTTGGCTCCAAACAACATCTAATGCAGAGAACAGTCCTTCCGGAGGACATTGTCTAGGAAATGTCCTAACAGCGCTTCCACTTTGAGTCTCTCTGATTATAACATTGACGTTAAGAACACTCAATATTAAATTTGGAAAAATGGACCAAGCTAACACACTATACAATTAGACAATAACACTAACCATTTGATCTTTAATATTCTAGCTGAATGCTAAAATGATAGCAACCTGCCTACATTCCCAAATGTTCAATATGTTAAGAAATTGAGGATCATTATTAAAAAAAATTCAGGTCCAACAAAAAAAGTAAAACGACTCAAAAATCTCATAAAAACGACATCACATACATATAAAGATTAGACAATAGAGTATCTTTTTAAGTATTTAAGGTTGAGAAATGTTTAAAATCATTTCTCTGCCGTATAGAAGAGAATTAACCCCACATGCTCTCAAGGGTATCACAATCATCACTAACTAGCTCAATATAAATGGACTAGTAGCTCGGAGTTCAAAAGGTAAATGTGGACATAGGGCAGTCCCCATCGACCTTACTTACTCAAAGTCTTGCCATTGGCCTTTATGCTTGGAAGTCAGACTTCAAGCTATTGCTCGAAAAGATAGTGTCTTCAGCCAAAAAAGATGAGGTCCACTGTGGTAGAGAAAACAACACATGAATATGAGAACGCGCATGCTCCTTGAGGAGGATCTACCGAGCTAAGAGGTACACCAACTATAATGAATAGCTCTAAAATAATCGTTTTCCACCGTTTGTCCGGGTGACAAACGAATGTCGTTGTCCTCGTGTCGTAAATTAAATTGTGAGAGATGACTGGAAATTTATTCCATTTAATTGAATCAAACAACTTCTAATATGTTATTCATCGCGCCAAACAAACTTAGGAATGCAGGTCATCAAAGAAACAACTATTACGTTGAGAGAACCACCTTCTTAGATCTAGACCCTGTTGGCGCACCCAGATCCTTAAATATAGTTTTTATTACCAGTACAACACCCAGTACCTAATGGAGCCTAGTAATGAGGCAGGGTCATCGTTAATCGCGGGCAACAACATAATGTGTTTTGTTTAAAATTGCTGTACTCATATTAGCTCAGAGTTAAAATGTAAAAAAATGTGGACAATTATGGCAGGTCAGCGACCTTACTCACAGTAACTTGTCAGTGGCGTATGCTTGGAAGACAGACTTCAATGCTGATGCTTGAAAAGATAGGTGTATGCATACAACGAAAGAGTGTGGCACCGTGTGTAGATAAGACAACACAGAATATGGAACGTGACATGCTCCTTGAGGAGGATCTTACCGAGCCTAGAGGTACCCAACTATAATGAATATATCGTCTAAGAATATCATTTTCCACCGTTTAGTCCGGGGACAACGTAATCGTTTCATCGTGTCGAAATTCAATTGTGAAGAGATGAACTGGAAAGTATTCCAGTTTAATTGATCAACAACTTTCTATAGGTTATTCCGTGCCAAACAAACTTTATGAATGCGTCGTCAAAGAAACAACGTATTACGTTGAGAAACACCTTCTTATATATATACCCCTGTTGGCGCCTAGAATCTACATTAATAGTTTTATAAGTACCACCAATGTGACTTATGGGATAGTAATGAGTCAGGTCATCGTTATCTCGGCGAGCAACAACGTAATGTTTATTAAATTGCTGTTACCTCATAGTAGCTAGCTCTGAGTTAAAAGGTAAATGTGACATTTAGGGCGTCAGCGTCTTACTCAAAGTACTTGTCATTGGCTTTATGCTTGGAGTCAGACTTCAAATCTGATTGCTCGAAAGAATAGTGTATGCATACAAAGAAAAGATTGAGGGCACGGTGGTAGAGAAGACCCACCAACATGAATATAGAACGTGACATGCTCCTTGAGAGGATCTCCCTAGCCTAAGAGGTCACTCAACACCAACTATAATGAATATAGCTGCTCTAAGAATATCGTTTTCATTTCTACCGTTTTAACTTGGGTCAGGACGTTAATGCGTTGTCCTCGTGTCTAAATTAATCGTGAGAGGAGGAACTGTAAAGTAATTCCAGTTAATTGAATAAACAACTTCTAAAGGTTTTATCAAGCGCCAACCCACTTTAATGAATGTAGGTCGTCAATAGAAACAACGTATTATGTTTGAAACCACCTTCTTAGATATAACCCTGTTGGCGAACCAAGATCTTTAATTATAGTTTTCATTACAGACACCATGTGCCTTGGCCCTCGTAACGAAGTCAGGTCATCGTATATGGGCAACAAGTAAGGTGTTCCTGTAAATTGTTGTGCTCATAGTTAAGCTGGAGTTAAAAGGCTAAATGTGGACACAGAATGGGGCAGTCAGCGACATTTACTCAAGTACTTGTAATTGGATATTATGCTTGGAAGTCAGATTCAATGCTGATTTGCCGAAAGATAGTTGATATGCATACAAAGAATATATTGAGGGAATGGTGGTAGAAAAGAAGAACAACAACATGAATGAATATGATAACGTTGACATGCTGCTTGAGGAGGACTACCGAGCCTAAGAGGTACACCAACTATAATGAATATAGCTTTAGAATATTGTTTTTCACCGTTTAGCATGGGGAAGGTTGGGGTGACAAAATAATGCGTTGTCGTCTGGTCCAATCGTTAAATCTCTCGCGGTGCAACAACGGAATGTTTTGTTGAATTTCTGTACTCATGTTAGCTCGGAGTTAAAATTAAATTTGGAACAGTGAGGGCATTCAGCGACCTTACTCAAAGTCTTTGTCATTGGCTGTATGCTTGGAAGTCAGACTTCATCTGATTGCTCGACAAGATATGTGTATGCAGACCAAGAAAGATTGAGCGGCACGTGGTAGAGAAGAACAACAACATCAATATGAGTACGTGACATGCTCCTTGAGGAGGATCTACTGAGGTAAGAGGTACACCAACTATAATGAATACAGCTTCTAAGAATATCGTTTTCCACCGTTTAGCCCGGGTGACAACGCAATGCGTTGTTATCGTGTCGAAATTAAATCGTGAGAGGATGAACTGGAAAGTATTCCAGTTTAATTGAATCAAACAACTTCTAATAGGTTATTCAGCGCCAAACAAACTTTATGAATGTAGGTCGTCAAAGAAACAATGTATTACGTTGAGAAACCACCTTCTTAGATATAGACCCTGTTGGCGCACCAAGATCTTAAATTATAGTTTTATACAGTACACCATGTACCTTATGGAGCCTAGTAACGAGTCAGGTCATCGTTATCGCGGGCAACAACGTAATGTGTTGCTAAATTGTCTGTACTCATAGTAGCCTCGGATGTTAAAAGGTAAATGTGGACAGTTAGGGCAGTCAGCGACCTACTCAAAGTACTTGTCATTGGCTGTATGCTTGGAAGTCAGACTTCATTGCTGATTGCCTCGAAAAGATAGGTGTATGCATACAAAGAAAGATTGAGGGAACGGTGGTAGAGAAGAACAACAACATGAATATGAGAACGTGACATGCTGCTTGAGGAGGATCTACTGAGGTAAGAGGTACACCAACTATAATGAATTTAGCTTCTAAGAATATCGTTTTCCACCGTTTAGTCTGTGTGACAACGTAATGCGTTGTCGTCATGTCGAATTTAAATCGTGAGAGGATGACTTGGAAAGTATTCCAGTTTAATTGAATCAAACAACTTCTAATAGGTTATTCAGCGCCAAACAAACTTTATGAATGCAGGTCGTCAAAGAAACAACATATTACGTTGAGAAACCACCTTCTTAGATATAGACCCTGTTGGCGCACCAAGATCTTAAATTATAGTTTTATACAGTACACCATGTACCTTATGGAGCCTAGTAACGAGTCAGGTCATCGTTATTGCGGGTAACAACGTAATGTGTTGTTAAATTGCTGTACTCATAGTAGGAGGGAAAGGATTTGAAATTATTTTAAAGTAATATAATGAAACAAATTTGAATAGTTTCATAATACCATGATGTGCAAAAAAATCTTTAGAACTTTATGTCATTGACGCAACAACGTATTACGTGGGAAAACAACCTACTTTTATATACATCCTGTAGGCACATAAGAATGTGGCATCATAGTTTTATACACTATAATGACCATAGCCTGTAAATATAACGTATTCGATCATTTAGATTGGGCGACAACGTAATATGTTGTTGTATTGTTGTAACAAAAACTCTCTCAGGAAAAATCTTACCTTGAATATTAGATATAAGAATCTGAATTACCATTCAACTTATAATTTCTTTGTTTTCAATTAGCCTTGTTTCAAATAAATCTTGCAAACACTAACCGGAATTGTTATTCCTTTCAACTTTGATAGATGACTGGGAAAGTAGTTCAAAAACTTAATAAATTAATAAACAAGATGAGTTGAACTTATCACTGATTTTAAAAAATATAATGTTCTTACCTGATTTGCAATGTACAGATTATTTCCAAATTTTCCCTGTCATGAGAAATAATCTCCTTCAGAAATCTCCTTCAACTTCCATAGCCAACCTTAAGAAATCTCCTTCAACTTCCATAAAACTGAATGAAATATGACTACTGTTCTTTTTTGCAATACTTAAATAAATCATTTATGTAAAAATAATAAAAAAAACAGAACAGTGGCGCCAAAAAGTGGAGTAAATAGTTTAATGAATATAATTTAAGCAGCAATTGATGGTAGCATTCAATATATATTTGAAAGATACTTTGAAATGGCGCAGCATATTCAAAACAATAAATGTGAATAGGTATGGCTGAGCAGTCAGGGGAGGCGTTGAAATGACTTGGGTTGGTGGAGCAGTCAGTGGAGGCGCTGATAAGACACAGGGTCCGTTAACTTTTTTTTTGCTCCGTTAAACACTGGACAGTGCCCAGTCAGCGGCCAACTCACTACCCCCTGCGAACTTACGTGAAGGATAGGGCCAGCCGATAAACACAATGTTCCTACGTATGTAGGAAGGAAGTTAGCTTTTAAAAGAGATGTGAATCATTAGGATTATCAAGAGAGAGAGAGTAGAGTTTGGAAGAATTGGAGTCTATCTATCTTAGGTGGGAGGATCCATGAAGGTCAATACAAACCTTTGTACAGTCATAAAATTGTAAGATCAAGATTGTTTTGAATCAAAGTTTGAATTCTCTTACATTGTCAATACAAACCTTTGTACAGTCATAAAATTGTAAGATCGAGATTGTTTTGAATCAAAGTTTGAATTCTCTTACATTGTCAATGATATTCTTTGTGTGCATGTTGCATGTAGTAATATATCTAAGTGTTGGTTGGTATTGACATGATAAAACAGAGATAATCTAGCTATTACTAGTGCTTCAATGAGAAGTTCTAAGGCTTTCAAATAGATTTAAGATTGTGCAGGCAGGTAGGATACAACCATCAAGACTTGGAGGCTTATGAAGGCAGGAAAGAGGAATTAAATCAAACAGCATAACCCTGTTGACAGATCATTAGCATACTTTCATATGAAACTATGAGTAAGGTTTTGTGAAGGAAGTTCTATGACTGTTTACTAGTATGCTTAGTGGGATTCTACCTAAATTTTATGATGGACACGTTTTTGAACACTCCTAACACCCTTCGATGAGTAAGAATCCATAATAAGATATAACAGAGCTAAAAATAATCAGTTTGAGGCTTTGAGAATTTAACTAAATAAAATTAGATCAAACTAGTACCTTCTCGGCTCTGTGGAACCTTCAAATATGAGTTTTGGGACAGCGATGATAAATGTCGCATATAAAATCCAAATGCTCTGAAATTTGGTCTGTAGGTAAACATGGTCATTCTCCAGATGGTTTTTGAACAGTTATATTGAATATAAATATTTTTTTGAGTTATGATGAATTTTCTATTCTGGAATGAGAATGCCGCAAATTGTTTGACGAAATGAATGAATGGGAAAATCGATGCAACTTTTGTTTTGTGCAACCAAATTGGATGAAATTTTCAGGAAATTTCTGCCACATCTATACTCCCAAGCCCACAAAATTTCAAGGCCAATGGATTTGTTCAGGTCGAGTTCTCTATTGCAGAAAATTCAGGAAACAAAGTAGAGGAACAGTCACCGTCAGAAAGGTAATATGAGAAATTTTTGGTCAATTTAGATATTTCAAAGATCAATAATCGTACAAGTGAGATGTCTTGAGATTTATAAAGATGTATATGAAATTCTTGAGGTTTTAAAATCTAATTTGAGCTGACCTTCATCACATAGTACTAGCAAAACCAGAAGGAACAATTACAATTTTTTAGTTTCTTCAATCGAGGAGAAAGGAAATTTAAATATAGTTCATATCAGATTTCAGACTCAATTAAGAGGGGTTCTAACAGTAATGTAGAGGTCTAAAACCACCGTCAAGAAGGTATTTGGTAGAAGATAGAAGTCTAGACCTCTTATATAAGGAGAGATTTACTCATGATGAGTTATGTACCTAATTGATTGTATGCACCTAGATTGTATCCTTAAGTGAATGCTTGATGGTTTACATAAAATAGACACCTAAGACATTGATTGAATGTATTATAGAAAGGTTGGATAGTCTATATGGAATAATGCTCATATTAGGAGTTTACTTCAATTCATGACACTAGTTCATTTAATGCATGATTTGCATGAAGGTTAGATGGTTTCATGAGTAAAGTGCCCATAGTTTTATACACTATAATGACCATAGCCTATAAATATAACGTATTCCATCATTTAGATTGGGCGACAACGTAATATGTTGTTGTATTGTTGTAACAAAAACTCTCTCAGGAAAAATCTTACCTTGAATATTAGATATAAGAATCTGAATAACCATTCAACTTATAATTTCTTTGTTTTCAATTAGCCTTGTTTCAAATAAATCTTGCAAACACTAACCAGAATTGTTATTCCTTTCAACTTTGATAGATGACTGGGAAACTAGTTCAAAAACTTGATAAATTAATAAACAAGATGAGTTGAACTTATCACTGATTTTAAAAAATATAATGTTCTTACCTGATTTGCAATGTACAGATTATTTCCAAATTTTCCCTGTCATGAGCAATAATCTCCTTCAGAAATCTCCTTCAACTTCCATAGCCAACCTTCAGAAACCTCCTTCAACTTCCATAAAACTGAATGAAATATGACTACTATTCTTTTTTGCAATACTTAAATAAATCATTTATGTAAAAATTAAAAAAAAAACAGAACAGTGGCGCCAAAAAGTGGAGTAAATAGTTTAATGAATATAATTTAAGCAGCAATTAATGGTAGCATTCAATATATATTTGAAAGATACTTTGAAATGGCGCAGCATATTCAAAACAATAAATGTGAATAGGTATGGCTGAGCAGTCAGGGGAGGCGTTGAAATGACTTGGGTTGGTGGAGCAGTCAGTGGAGGCGCTGATAAGACACAGGGTCCGTTAACTTTTTTTTTGCTCCGTTAAACACTGGACAGTGCCCAGTCAGCGGCCAACTCACTACCCCCTGCGAACTTACGTGAGGGATAGGGCCAGCCATTGAGCAAGATTTAACTTGTTACAAGGTGATGGTTCATAGTGAAAAGTGGCTAGAAAAGTTGAATTTGATGCTTCTAATACATTTGTGAGTGTTGTATAAAGATGGTATGTAGGGCTCTGCATCAGGAAACCAAATATGTAACAATTTCTCAATATTCAAACAGAAAAAGGACAAGTGGTAATATCCATTTATTATGAAATGAGAGAGAATTATAGAAAAAATATCAACAAGGGCCTAATTTGAACCAACAATATATAATTTTGTAAACACATGACCAATTTCCACTTTGCATTCCTAAAATATCAACTCTGTTGCATTGCATTAAACATCTATACACAAAAAGGACTAGTAATATTGAATTTATTCCTAGGGAATGCAATATAAAGAAAAACGTTTAAAAGTTGCGTATTCATTTTTATTTCTTGTCCACATTAGTATTTTGATGAATATGGAGTTTTATGTTGTTTTATTTTCTGCTTGGTTTTAACTTTATTTAGATAAAAAATCTATATGGTTTATGGGGAAATGTTTCCAGACCTGTAATTTATATGCTTATTTTAACTTTGAAGCAAACATAATATGCAACCTTCTTTACCTACATTCAAATTTCAAACACATCAGATCGGATGAAAATCTAGCCATCAAGGGATTTCAATTTTCATAAATGTTACTTTCTCCATATGAGCTATACATTTGATTTGAACTGCAAGTCATATAGTTCGTCCCTTTTAACTGAATTTTTCCTCATACAATTTTCCTTTGCTTTCAAATCAATGGATAGTGTAGTATCTGAAATTTCTCGATTTATTATTTTTTTGATTTGTTTAACTCTATTCACTATTTTCCAGTTTTTGCGCGCATTCTAGTGTAGATTGATATGCTATTGGTCTACTTCTCTCTGAAGATCTTGAGCTTTATGTGTTAAAAAAATAGTATTTTTTGTTATTATACTCTTTCAAATTGGCTCTAGGGATGTTCATTGGGGTTTCAGACTGGTGATCGGTATCTTCCTTTGTGTTATTTGACTCATGGCTATTCGTAGTATAACTCTATGTATACATTCTTCTTACTAATTTTACTTATGCATATTATTGCACCCTCTTCTTTATAGGACTCTGGAAGAAGTATTCTTATGACAACTTACCGTGTTTGTTTTGCATGGTCCGCCATTTTGAATCCTATGGATTTTTGTAGAGGTACGTCCTTTTTATTCTATATTATTTATTTCTTTGCAAATTATTAGGAGTGATTTGAAAATTATTATTTTTTTTGTAAGAGAAAAGTGGAATATTTAGAGAACTATGAACATAGATGTTTTATTAAGTGGTTTTCCTTGTTTTGTATTATATAAACACTTCATGCGAGGGTTATTACTGACTAGTCAGCAATAGAGAAAGTATATTGGGGCCCTAGGTGTGATTTCTTCAGTTTTAGGTGTTTCAATTCTAAGATTTTACAAAACAAAGATTTCTAAGTTAGGAAAATTTGACCATTGGTTATGAGGGAACACCGTGTAGTGACAAAAAAAAAGTGCAATACATTGGACATGATAGGGAGTGTTCCATCAAAGAACATATAAATTACAAAAGAGAGCATACTGTATTGGCCTTGATAATACATTGGACATGATAGGGAGTGTTCCATCAAAGAACATATAAATTACAAAAGAGAGCATACTGTTTTGGCCTTGATATATCTTAATTATGCTAAGTCACCAAGAAATCGACATTCACCACAATTTGGGTGAAAATGACGTTCCACCTTCATTACAAAATATCATACCATTGGGAATGTTGACTAGAATCAGTCACGTTCCACACCACCACCTTGTCCTTTGTCGTTTGTGTAAAAACTAGCATTTGATACTCTTCCTCGTCACTTCATAACATTCGAGATGCAATTCCACGTATTAAGAAATGGGAAACCCTTATGTGTCTCAGTGATGCATGCCTTCATGAACAAGATGTAAGTGGTTTCCATTCCTCCCCGTTTTATTTGTAAGAGATGACCTTATGGACCGCCACAACCTGAATAAGTTAAAATCATTGAACCTTCTTGTGGCCCTTTCTCTTCCATGATTTATTAGGTAGAGCATTTCAAGGGTGCCTTGTAATGACCAATTGTAGAACAAAGTGATTCTTTGTAAGCATCAAAAAATTATGCGTACAACTAATTTTTGGGTTGGAATAGGACTTACAACTAAATTTGAATGTTCCCTTCCCATTGATTTTGAGAGGAATCTACAAACATATCCCTCTAAAAATGTCTTGGGGTTTAATAATTCATGAGTACTATGTTCTAACATTGCAAAAGGATACTATTGATATTGGAAGCAGTGAAAGACAGGGTGTAATGTTCATTCCAATCTCTAAAGTCTCCTCAATTAAGGACCTCCACATTTCACCTCCTCTCCCTTTCAACCATTATTCTAAAATATCCCTCCACCCTCTTTTGAAAATCATAAAAGGTGGAGATTCTCATCTTATTTCTATGCATTGTTTTCAAGCATTGTCAAAAAATACTTGCTATGTCTCCCCTCCACTACTACACAACATTATACTTTTAAACATTTCCAAAAGCTTCATTAAATCAAAGAATAATTTATATCTTTCGTCTTAATCCTCATAATCTTTTGTATCTTGATGGTGGTTTAACTTTGTATATGAAAAGACTATCCATGAGGAAGGTGAATAAATGTGAGCATTTTATCGAGAAACTATTAAAAATTTAAAGCATTGGAAAGTCATGCTTCCAAAAAAAATGTATTTTTCTTGTAAAGTTTTAAAGATAAATAGTTTTTTCTTGTAAACTTTGAAGATTGCTAGCACCAAATGGTGTTGTTGTCTTCCACATTTATGAACCCATCATACATGCATGTCCTCAAAATCCTAACAAGTCAAAATGAAATTGGTTGAACGACAATCCCAGGAAACTTTCTATAATGATTCTTCATAACATGTGCTACATCTTCTCATTTATGCTTTAAGCTTTGGTTGTCCTTATTTTTCTCTCTTTTTGGTTTGTACTTGTGAAATGGTTTTCTAGCATAAACCAACCCCTTTTGGTGACTAGGTCTAGTCATTAAAGTACGTTAACTCAACAACTTTTCACAACACTTTTCTCCTTCAAATGATTGTCAAAAAAGACAAGTGGTACATGCTTCTTTTAGAAGAAAGAAGACCTTCACATCTGTTCCCACCAACATTTCCCCCTACTTTTGACTCCTCCTCCCTAGATCTCCTTATTCACTACCCGTCTTGTTCATACAACATTGAACTCTTGTCAATTAAATGTCCTCAATGCACCCCTTTCTGCGTCTCCATTGCATTGCTCGCATGCAATTGCTAGTGGTACTCTATATAGTACTACTTTTATACCCAACAATATTGAGGCAACACATTTCTCTTCTATATTACTTACCTTAAAAGGAAGCGACAACACCATATCCTGCACTTGTTTATCCAAGTAAAGATCCTTAATAAATTTTGATGGTTATGACTAGCGATATATATATATATATATATATATATATATATATATATATATATCACAAACTTTGTTTGTTAGGAGCAATGATACGAAATAAATTTGAATGGTTAAAAACAAAACAAAAATAACCATTTTTTAAATACATAGAATTAAAGGTTGGTTTTCATGATTAACATGGAAATTAATTTTGAATGTGTTGGGAATGAAGAAAAGATTATGTTTCTCAAACATATTAATATTTGAAATAATTATGAAATCTTGAGTAATAAGAAAACAGTTAGATTTAGTATCGATATTATGAATATATTTATCTAAAAAATATTGATAGTTGAAGGGCCCTTGATCTATTGGTGTTGTTGTATAGATTTCAATGAGCTCACAAGGCTTGGAGATACCTGACACAAAGAGTAAAACAGTTGAGGTTAGGATCGTGTGGAGGGTGATTTTGGATATGGATGCCATTTACTCATAGTTTCTTATATGAAAGTGATTATTTGATTAGTTTGTTCACTTACTTTGCATTGTTGGACTTAGTTTAGTTTGTTCACTTATTTTACAAGGTTGGGTCTATATGCTCCCTCTAGAACATAGGCAGAGAAGTCATAAAACTATGTAATCCAATTTACTTTGTATTGTTGGATCTACATGTTCCATGTGGCAAAAAAAATGCCTCCAAATTCTATTTACATCACCAAAATTTTAAAAATAAATAATAATTAATTTTTCAAAACTTATAAATAATAATCAAATAAACATCAAATTTAAAATTTAAATTACCATATTACAGTCTAATAAACCTAAAATTTAATATCTAATTTAACTATGTATTCATAAAAATTAAAACTGCTACGGCATCCGTCTGTCATTGTTGAGCACGAATCACGTAAAACACTTTAATCGAAGTGTAGTACTCGTGGTTTTAAGCAAAGAGCTGAAATTAGACTTTAAATAAATATAACATTTAATAATCAGTCCTTCATACATATAAAATACAAAGAAAAAATAAAAAAGTTAACAAACATGCAGTACATCCTTACAGACGAAAGTATACAGTAATTTAAATAACAATGTGTTTTGATCCCCTGCAACTATAAAAAATAAATAAATACATAAACTCCCTTTGCTCAGATCAGACATTAAAAACCTGGTCATTCTTAATAGCAGGAAAACAAACACCGTCTGTCGTGAAATTCATTACCCGTGCTTGTGAGCATTAGATATTGAAAAGTGTTCAAAACTTAACCTCCATGAGGGGCGAGCATAGAGTGGAAATTTCTTGGGAACCGTCAATCCAAAAACATCATCCATATTCAATTCATCCTCCATATGCCAATCAAAGCAATGTATGAGTTCTGCGAGTGCTAATTCAATAACAGAAATTCCCATTGAAATGCCAGGGCACCCCCTTCTTCCTGTTCCGAATGGCAACAAATCAAAGTCCTGACCTTGTACATCAATTTTTTTTCCAATAAATCTCTCTGGTTTGAATTGTAAAGGATCATCCCAAATACTATCATCTCTTCCCATGGCCCATATGTTCACAAATAATATTGTTCTAGGAGGAATATAATACCCATTCACACTACATGCCCTCATTGATTCATGGGGAAGAAGCAATGGCACTGGCGGGTGTAATCTAAATGTTTCTTTCACTATGCATCGTAGATATTCACAGTTTGCCACATCACTTTGCTTTAACAACCGATGTCTACCTGCCACCAAATCGATTTCCTGTTGTGCTTTTTCCATTACATAAGGGTTTCGTATCAACTCGCTAATTGCCCATTCTAATGTTGTCGAAGTTGTTTCTACTCCAGCACTCAAAATATCCTGGAAAACGAAAATAAAATGAAAATGTTTCGTTTGTTAGTTGAATTCACAGTTGAGCGAGTATTGTACTAACAAAAAACCTGAGAAAAACAACAATTACCTTGGTTTTGGTTTTTATTAAAACATATGATATAATTCATAAAACAGTCATTTTATTATGAAGACTATTTCAGACGTTTATAGTGTTTTCTGTCTAAAGAAATGGCCAATTCTTCAGGGATTTTGGATATTAGTCATATAAGCAATTCCAAAATGTGTAATGAACTGTTTAAGAGGAGCCTGTTTTTGTAAGGAAATTAAAAAAATTACGCGCACAAAAATATATATAATCATTAGATATTGCATTATGTTAAAATTTATTTGTAAATTCTAAGAAATATTACTTGTAATGCACACTATAATTAAAGTGTTATGGATTAAGTTGTTTTCTTACAGGGATATATATCGACTGATAGAATTAGAAGTGGGGGATTATCATAGAGAACTGAAATTATATCACAATCTAATAAATGTACAGTTTTCTTGTATATAACAAAATCAATACTGGAACAAGCGTAGAACAATGAAAATAAATATATCTCTTTATGGTAAAATCCTTTTAACTTATGAGAATCGTGAAGTATTCAAAGTAGCTCTTGGACAAAAAACTAAGCAAGCAAAGAGTAGTACACCATATACAGGAAGTTATTTTTGTAAACATCATTGTGTTGATCCCTTTGATTCATAGAGCATTAGGAGCGTGGAAATTAAAGATCTAGGCCTAAAGGAAGAAATATAACTAGTTTTCTGACAAATCCATGATATAACGAAGAACGTAAGGTAGACTTTGAGGACTTCTAGCAAATTTAGTAAGAACCATAGTTACCAAATACGGTAGATTTTGACAGAATTTCTGTTTTTTTACGTTTTCCTCCCTCCACCGTATCAAACTTCGAAAATTTCGGGATTTAGCAGTTTAAAATATAGAAAAAGCAAAAGCCTAAACCTGCACTGTAAATAATAAAAAAAATCACCAAATCTACTTGCAAAAAGCTAAAACCTGTGGCTGAAAATAGAAAAAAAATCCACCAAATCTGTTTTTGAACTGATGTTATTATATTTATAATATCCGTTTAATATTAATTATTAAAATTACCATATTTTATATATATACAATTTACCGTATTTTTTTCCGTATTTATCGTATTTTTTCTATGGAACGTTTTTTTTCTTTTTTTTGTGTCCATTGTTTAATTACGCCGAAAGGCGTTCCTTCAACTGGGTTGAACCTGAGGGGGCTCTGACTCATGTCAGAGAGGAGACGGGCGAGATGCAGTCGCACAGGACGACGTTGATTATGGACGCAATCCAACCCTCCATGCGAAAACCTTGACAGTGGTGGGATTTCCAGTGTACACCTCCATGCCTGCACAGAGATCATCAATCCTCTTACGCAAAGGAATTGTTGATTGTGAAATTTCTCCTGCACGACATTAAGGGCTGGGTGTTGTTTTTGCACAGTGTACGCAAGACATGTTGAACCAAAAATGGCACCTACAGTAATATGCGCCACATTAAGCGCTTGGAAATGTAAAAGGAGAAATGGGAGCACTTGGAAATGTTCTAGTGTGTACCCTGGGTAGCCCAGATATGGAATGATTCTTAAATTTATTGGAAAAAAGTACTCTACATGCTTCCTCCAAGTAAGAGCTCCCGCAATCAATGCCGATAACATATCAGACGGCCGAAACAAAGCATTTCATATCAAGATTCAACCTCCCCTTCAGGTTATGATTATAATTTCATTTGAAACTTTGTATTTCATGGCTTCTGCTCCAGCCACGAATGACATCATCTGTTGAGACTGGTGCATATGAGTCTTTTTCGTTCTAGGTTTTCCAATCTCTATCTATGATTTATACATGATCACAGTTTCTCTCTTGATGTTTTTAATTGATCGCAGTTTCTGATGCGTTATTAGGGTTTGTGTGGTAAAATCCCATTCTGCATCTTTGAAGTTTATGATATGGAAAATTGTAAAATAAGTATAGATACGCAGTGGGTATTTTTGTAGAATTTAATTAAATAACCCTAATCGTTACGTGTAGTTTGCACTGGTAGATGTATTAAAGATATGAGTAATAGTTGTTGATTCTGCCCCTTAAAATAAGACTTCAATTTCTCCATCATTTTCTCTCTGGTAAAGTTATAAGATCGGAATTAACAGATCTATTTTAGTAACATATATCCTGGTAAGATGGGTCCTTTGTGGCGACATTATCTTCAATGATTGTTTTTCTCCTTTTACATTTCCAAGCGCTTAATGTGGCGCATATTACTGTAGGTGCCATTTCTGGTTCAGCATGTCCTACGTAATGGTTTTTGTTTTTGGGCTTTTTTCCAACCTCAATTAAGTGCTCCCATTAGGGGTTTTTGTTTTTGGGCTGCGTCGAAGGGGAGGGGCCGTCAGTCAGACTGTACGCGGAAGAGGTAGACCACTGTTATCCGAAAAATGAGACTAGCTATAAAGATTTGTGTGAAGGCTAGCTTTTGTTGCTTTTTCCAGTGTGTTGTCGTTGCTATGGTTGTTCCCTAGGTAGGTTTCGAATTCTCATTACCTTCGTGAATGAAGAAACCATTCACAAATGACAGGCTAACACAGTTATTTGTTTTTCTGTTGTGGGTTTTAGCAGGTTGCTTTGTGTGCTTTGGAGGCTTGTGTGAAGATGGTGGTGGGCATATACATTCCTCTCGGGGTCTGTGGGGAACTGTATCTGTATGTTTCTAGGTTTCTTTATGTCCTTGTTTTATTCTGCCTTTCCTGGGCCAAAGATTGGGTGGTTTTAGTGTAGTTTAATCTGATTTTTTCTGTCTTCTTTCACATTTCTTAATAAAACACAATACAACAAAACATAGGAGGTAAAGTTAATAACGTAGAAGGTAAAGCAAAAAAACTCTTTAGATCCCACTGGTAATTTAATATTTAGGTGGTCCTTTTATTCTAAAGAATTTGGAAGCATTGAATCATGTTTTTCATCATTTTATTTGAAAATTTTTGCTTGTGAAATTATAGATTTTTGCTTTGAAAATCTTGCTGATATTTACATTTGCTTATTTTGCCATTTCTGCAGGACTGTCTTGGAGGAAACAACAAAATTGTATAAATTGATAGGTGAGACTCATTCTTCCTTGTGATTGTTACACACACACACACACACACACACACACACACACACAACACACACACATACACAGATAAACATATAGATATATAGATCCATGGTGATGTGATATGAATCTCACCCTTCTTGTTGGAATGAATAGCGTAGGTTTTTTGTCTTGTTTGCGTACAAGTTGCTTTTTTTTGTACGTTGCATATCTCTAACTGCAATTTTGATGTTGTATACATCTAGTTCGATAGGTGATAATATTGCATGGAACTTTCAATGTGTGTTTTTGTTGCTATGGTTGGATGTCTTTACCTTTCGGAAATTGTTTTGTGTGCATCTTTTCTTATGCTTTGTAAAGATGCAAACAATATCTGCCCTGAATAATAATGGCATGAAGGAGCACGTGCCTTTCCTGTTAGCATGATTCCTAGTGTGTCGAGGGAGTTATCTCCCTGGGAAGCCACTTTGAAGTGTCCCGCAAGCAACCCTTGCGGAGCGTTAGAATGTTCAACGGGAAGGTTTTTAAAGCTACCTGCCTGAAAAGAAACCTTCTTTCTAAACTCATCGTACATTTTGCTTTTGATGCTACTTTCCCTAATGTTTGGATGTTTTCCTTTTCAGTTTAACATAATGAGGACTAGAAATACAATTATCTCTCCCCCGGTTGGTGTGACTGTTACGATGCCGCACTTGCAAAGAGAAGAACGGTTTAAGAGGACTCAGTTTGTTGTGAACATTTTACACTGCAAGAAACCAAAACTGCCTAAACTGGTTATAGCAGATTTGGTTAGAGAGTGACTTCACCTTTTGCCACAAAGCCCTTTGTATTTGTCCAAATTTCGTACTGCCGGGCCTCAGTCCCAGGGATTTGCCTAGCCTACGATTCTAAGGAGGCTGCAATGGCGTGTGAACCTTCCTATAAATTAAGAAAAATGGGTGTTGTTGTTGCGAAAATGGAAAGCGGAAAAAAGAAAAACAAAGCTGCAAAGAAAATTGCTGGTGCTAGCAAGAAAAAAAATTTGATACCCTCCTCCCCAAACACCTTGTAAACGAAAACAAAGTTGTAGACTGTATATAGTTATAGGCTTTTTTGTAAGGCTTTTTTGCAAGTATACCTGAAACAATGAGCCATATTTTGGATCTGTAAATATTAACCCAAATATACTACTTTGTTTTATCTAACAGCCTGTACATTGGTTTTTTGTGGGTGTAAACTTATGCAATATATTTGTTGTAAATGCAATTGTTTACCTTACCATATTTGATAGAATATGAAATGAAAATGTTAATTTCACATAATGAATTACCAAGCAGAATTTTTAAAAATGTATATTTGAACATGTGTACACTTCAAGCTTTAGTGATTTGTTATGTATTGAAAGATGAATCATTTTTTGAAATGTTTGGATTTTTGGGAGAAGTTTGCATATTCCAAACACATCAAGTTCAGATATAATAGAAGCTACAATTTGACATGATAGGCATTCTGTAAATACTATGTATTTTTTTATATTTATTCCGTATGGAGTAAACACGTTATATGACACTAGTATTTTGGAATATTTAAAACTTAAATTTCATCCAATCTTATATATGTCAACTTTCAGTTTTTCTAAGCGCATATTCATCCTTCATGTTTTGTTGCAAGTTCCAATACAAGTGCTATGATTTACCATCATTAAAGGTACTAAAGTAACTGGCAACTCGAGTACTACCATGATGCGGTTCCTTTGGTGATGAAACTTTTAGCAACTTCTTACTTGTTATTTGGGTGGGATAGACTCTTGTATAGTACGGCCATTTTCAAACCCACCAAGGCTCTTTACTTGGGACTCTGCAGACGTGGATAGAAATCTATTGACTGATGAATGAAATCTGCATATTTTCTAATGCTTTAGCTCTATGTTCAAACATTGATCTCAAATGCAATTTATAGAAAAGAATCAATAAATTCTCAATCTTTGCACTTGATGTGAAATCTAAAGCTTTAGGATTGAATGAAGAATTGACCCACCCAGAAAGTTTGCTGCCCTACTGATCATAGTATTTCTTTCTAGATGATCTGTTCCAACTTCCCAACTTAGAGAGTTTCCCTTGAGTAGAGGCATGGATATAGACATGGACCTTTCTGTATGCTTGAGTGTGCAAGTTCTAACTTTCTATTTTTTTTTTACTAATTAATGTATGGTGTCATGGTCATCAACGCAATTTGACCCTTTGATCCATCAAACTATAAGCCAACTTCCCATCACTGAACCGCAACCCTTAGGTTGCATGCTCTAAATATGAATAAAAAGTAATATCTCAACAAAATTTCAAGCCTCATCACAATAATTACATATGGCAGTCAATTCTTATGGCTAAACTCAAAAGTCCTGACAGCATAATTCCAACAATAACTCTCAAATCATGTGTAATACATAATGACCAAGTTCTCATGGCTCCAATATATGTGGCTCTATGAAGAGCATGCACTATTTATCTCAGAATAATCCCCCTAGGATTCTCATGACCATAGATTTTATACCCCACATTTTTAAGGGATTATGATCGTTAGTTTCTGTTAACATCAATCTAGCATGGGCTTTTAGAGCCCACCAAGGATGGGAAATGCATCCTACAAGAGGCTTCACATGTATTCTCATGAAGTTGACAAAAGGTTAAGAAACCCGTTCTAGCATATGGCAGTAGTTCTCTTACCCCTTAGGAATTTTAAGGGTAGTTATGGTTCGATAATCTCACGTCTAATGCTGGTTCTCCAAGCTAATATGAAATTATTTTAATATTTATTGGTGCATGCAATCCTAAAGGGCAACCTTTGTTTTTTTATGACTTCCTATAGCAAAGGAAAAAGCGTTTCTTGTAGCGCCATTTTCATTTGGAAAGATAAAGCAATAGAATACAAATTCACCCGTGTTGCAAAATGACTCAGGTACAGAAGTCCCAAACAGAAGCATGGTCGGTTTTGAGTGGATTTGACTTTTTTTGTGTCTTGTATAAATTCCATACGATAAAATCATTAAACAAGATTGAAATCAAATATTTTTGACTCATTGGATGGAGACTCCAAATAGCAGCTTATTTCAAAAGGAAATAGCTAATACATGACGAATGGTAAATGGTAAGTGTATTTACTCTCCAGTTTATATAATGACGATTCCTATTTTTCATGTTTATAGAGTCTCAATAACCACTTTTTAATCATTATGGAATGTAATTTAAGGAGGTTTGGTTTTTTATTTTATTTTTAATTATGTGTGCACAACTCTCTTTTTCAGTTTATGTGTAAATGTGTAGTGTATTTATGTTTTTTATATAATAAGTATCTCTTAATTATTACGTAGTGGAATTCAATAAAGTTATTTATATTTAGGTACATTCACAAATGGTAATTTTTTTTCACCTAATCATTTTTCGGATACATTTTCTTATGCAAGCTCTTCTTCCATGCTAAAATGGCATTTATAGAATACACTTATATAATGCATATCTCTATTAAATTTGTGCTTGTTCAAAAAAAAAGAATCCACGGCTATCTGTTATTTCAAACTCTTTTTCCCTGGGTATGGCTTCATGTGCATTCGCAGGTTTTAGATTTGTTCAATGATAACATGTTTGCTTCACCGTTCATTAATTTGTTGCTTCCTCCTTTTTTGTTTAACTTATTTATACAAACTCACCGCTACTATCTATTTGCCTGTTATCATTCTTTGCATTCATTTCTAGCTTCCCTTTCACAATGAAATTTAATAACAAAAAAATCCCTTTTGTGATTGGTGGCATTGCATTCAATTTTACCTTTTTGTGCAAACTCTAAGCTACTATCCTTTAACTTGCCATCAGTCTTTTGATCCACTTCAACCTTCCCTTCCGCAATTGATTTTACTAAAAAGAAATATCGTGTTCGTTTTTCTAGGTGGTGACCTAACATTCGGTTGGCTTGTTTGTTTTGGTGTGTACTTTCACCTTTTTTGTTGACCGTTGCATTTGTCATGCAGCGCATCCATTCTCCTCTACTTTTTGCATTGAAAACATGGACACAATTTTAACAAAAGGAGGTGTTGCATGCCTAATGTCTGGTTGCTTAGATATGGGTTCCACGTTCCAGTTCCTCAACATTTGTCTTATTTTCTCTTTATTGAATAGTGAAACCTAGCATCAAGTTGACCTTTCTAACGGTGTTCACATCTAGAAGGCATTGTTGCCCTCCAAGTTTTCGAAACTGGTTGTGGAAAAAACGTTGAAAGAAGGCACAATAATTCACCTGCAAAAAACCGTTTGTAGGATGGTCAAACATGAAATGTAGGTAGTTGATATTTTGACTTCCCTTTCGTCTTTTCTAGCTTGCACAATATTTTATAACATTTTCATTCCTTGCACTGCCTACCTGTAGGACTATTTTAGTTACCAATATGGATATAGTAAAAGAAACATATCTGCAGGATGGTTCTCCTTCCCAGATCCTTAGCCATGTTATTCAGGGAAAACAAGCCTGTGTTGACCAGCCTAAGGGTGTGCCCAAAACTTTGTTTCCGCAAACACCGCCTCAAAAGATATATGCTTCCTCAAAATTAGCGTTGAAGGCCATTTTCATAAACGACTTGAACACGACCATGCGGGTTTGGTCCATAGAGGGCAGAGCATTGGATAAAAACTCCATGCAGACATATAGTAATGATAACGGCAATGGTTGTTTCTTTGGATTCGATTTCGTGGATAGCAGAGGTGGTGAAATCCATGTCACTTGTTTTAATGAGATTGCGGAAAAGTTCTAGGACACGATAGAAGATGAAAAACTGTACACCATCTCTAATGAAAGAATTGGAAAAGCAAAAGAAAAGTTCAACAACCTGAACATCGCGCTCAAAATTTTCCTATCGGCAGCGTCCATTGTTCGCCCTCTGCATGTCAACAATGAAATCATACCTTTGCACCACTTCCACTTTGTCCCCATCAAAGAAATACCTGGAATACCTGTCGGATCTTTTGTCGACATTCTTGGTGTCGTTCTTGTTATTTCTCCACGATCCACCATTCGCAGACATGATCAGACAGAAACAGTGAAGCGAACAGTGCAGGTTAAAGACATGTCCGCATTTAGTGTTTCCATCACTTTGTGGGGTCAACATTCAACTGCACTTGGAGAAGAGCTAGAAGAATTCCTTTCAATTCCACAGAAACCAATTCTTGCTCTTAAAATTGCTCGTGTTTCCAGCTTCAATGGGAACATCTCTTGATACTATATCCACTACAAAATGGTTTGTCAATCCAGTGATCCCTGAAAGCCTCTCTCTACAAGAATGGGTTGCATCTTGATGCTTTCAATGTCCCCACACCATCTATCACAAACAGGGTTCTAGGAACTCCATCTTTCTTTTCCTCTCCAGAAACAATAGCTCAGGTTCTGCAAATGGGTAACATAGAAAAAAATGAATGGGGTACAATTACAGAAAAAATCGCAGACATTGCATTGGACAATTTTTATTACTTGGCATGCCCTATAGTGAAAAATGGTACACAGTGTCGCAAGAAAGTGCAAGAATTGGAAAATGGGTCCTAGTTTTGTGGGAAATGTAATGTTCCTATCCAAAAATGTGACTACAGGTATGCACTTCGTGTCACTTTAAAAGATGACACAGGAGAATTTCAATCCGTAACTGCATTTGATGAGACTGCTGAAAATATAATGGGTGTCAAAGCTGAAGACTTGCAATTTTTGAGCATAGATGATGGTGTGACAATCGAAATTACAAACCAGGTTATAGGCCACGAATATCAATTTACGCTTTCCATCAAAATTGAAACATACCGTGAGAAGAAGCAGTTTAAATGTGTCATTATAAAGTCGCAAAAACTTGAAGCTGCGGCTTCCCATCCCTAAATGATGTTTACGTAACAATATACAGGCTTCCCTACATTCATGTTCTCCCCTTTTTAACCTCTCTTGGTCTCTTGATGTGCTAGCACCCTTTCCAAGAACTCTTTCTTGCACAAACGGATATTTAGTTGTACCTTTTTGCTCTGCTTTTGTTTATGGAAACTCAAGTTCAATGAATATCAATATATATACCTTTTGTTTTGTGTTTGTTAACACACTCTCTACGTTATTGAATATCAATAATTGGAATTCCTAACCCTTTTCGTTAAAAAATTAAATACTAGTGATGGTCATTTATATTGTATGGACATGTTATTTCCTTCGAACACTTTACTGTATTCATAACTTTCGTTGAATGAGCTTTGCTAGTGTTATGTTCCTTTACTTGTAATATACATGCGCACTACAAATTTTGTATTCTTTTGTTTTACTCCATGTATCGCTAGATACACATTTTTTTCCTTTACTCGTCTCATACTTTTGTTCCTTCCGCAGAGCATTGCAAAATTCCCCATGTCTGCAGAGCAACGATTAGCTCAAAGAAGAGAAATCTATGCCAGAAACAAAGAGCGGATAAATACGAATCAACGCCATCATTACCATGCAAGAAAAAACACACCATGCACATCTTTTTTATCCCATCTCACACCGTTCCGGTCCTCGACACCTGCCCTTCCTTTTCCTCGTTCTACTTCTCGCAGTGCCTCCTCGTCCAATGCCGCAAATGTTTTTCAGTCTCCACCTTCCGCTCCACTTTCCCCATTCCTTTCACAAAACACTTCCACCCTTCCCTTCTACGAGGCCCGTGCACCCTTGGATACACAACACTTCCCTTCTCAATCGACGCATTCCTCTTCCCCCCCCATCAACCACATACTCTCCAATGTCCTCTTCTTTCTCCCTTCTTGTCGATACTTTGTCGACCTCTTCACATTCATTTGTGTTACCTTCCCCAGCTACCAATACATGCCAAAATATTGATGGCTGTTATTCTTCCGCAATGTTCCCTTCTGAGCCATCCGCATTTTCTTCATCCTCCTTCGTAAATGCACAAAGGCATTTCTGCAAAAGGATAGATTCCCTTTCAACTGCAAGCACATGCACTATCTGTTTGGAGAATTACCCTGGCATTCAAACTAGGTGTTGCTCAGGATCTGTCCTTTGCTCCAGGTGCAGGCTTGAGAAACAAGGACACCGATTTTCTTCTTGGAACAACATGGACCCTGGTATCTAGCCATCCATACTACAATCTTTGACACAAGTTGAAGAAATGTTGATTGCTAGAGTTAACCCAATTCTCCAAGTAACCCATGCACGTGGTGGACAATACAAATACTCTGGGCACACTATAAGCTTCCCCCAAAATATCGCTTCCATAGCAAAGTACCTCCCTCAACATCTCAGTGATTTGGATCTACTTCTTGTGTAAAAGGCAGGCTCCCAACAAACAAAATACGATTTCTACGTTAGTAGATCTCGTGTATGGCAGGCACTTCAATACAAAATTTTGCATGACCCTTACTACAAAGATGTTCTCATTGACAATATAGCCCTCAATGCTCTTCCCGTACAACAAACAGATATTTCCTCCTCCCTCAACTCCATACCAATGGACATCCCTACCTCTTCAGACACTCTCGCACCTGATTCCAGTGATGATCTTTCACTCTACACTTTAATTGATGCCCATTCTTCTTCTTTCATCCCTTCTTCCCACAACTCCGGCACCAAAGATGAGAAAATATCATAGTTCCTTCTCTCCCATGATTATAACATGCCTTCCACCATGCCTTGGCCAGACATAGGTCTTTCTCCCATAAATGAATACACCATTGAGGGTCTATTTTCCATGGCATTCCCAACTTTGTTTCCTAAAGGTAAGGCTATGTTTAGGAAACCTCACATGAAAGAGGTCCTTTTTCATGAATACACCCTCCATTTAATCTGTTACCATGATAACCGCTTCGGTTCCCACCCCCGGTTTCGCTACTTTTTGCTTAACCTCATCATGTGCCATAGGAGCCAATCTACAGCAGCCGTTTTCATGCAGTAAAACCTAGAAAATGGCATACCACCAACTATAGCAGACCTCTGAAAAAAATTGCTTGAAGACCCTGCATATTCACTTCCGGATACCTTGATGCGGTTTGGAAATAACCTGCAAGGAACACGCTCCTTCTGGTCCAAATACAGAGGAGAGATATTAGACATGGTTGAACAATTGGGTGCACCTACATTCTTCTTCACTCTTAGTGTTGTAGATACTAAATGCCTTGATCTACATAAATTTATGCCGGGTGCTCCGCCTCCCGATCATCGGTTCGCACAAAGATTTAGAACACACAACATTATCAACCAACCCCATCGTGTTTCTACTTACTTGTACCAGAGTTTCACAATATTTCGCGAGGAGGTCATGTAGAAACACCTTGGAGCCAAGGACTACTGGTACAGGTAAAAAAAATTAAATGGTTCGTTTACCATTCTATTGCTTCTCTTTATTTCAACCACCTTCTTCCTATAGGTACGAATGGCAACATAGAGGGTCTGCACATGTTCACAGTTTCCTTTGGCTCGAAGGTGCCCTCGATGTTGATGATAGATTGGAATGACAATACTTCTGTTGAAGCAACAAGATTGACTTTGATCAATATGTTTCCGCATGGAACCCTAGAGATCCTGAACGTAGACCAACATTCTTACAAAGATCTCTCGAGGATGATCCCTACTTGCTTTCCTCTTCAGAGGTTCTGGCTTCCAACCATCTTCATGACCTCGAGGAACTTATAAACTGGGTTCAGCGCCACACCAAATGTTCTTGAACAGACATGTCTTTGAGAAAAGGGTTCCAGAGCTATATGCCGGTACAATGTGCCTTGGGAAACACATGTTTTTTCTTCCTTGACCATGGATGCCAACAAAAGCATTAAATACCTTCCTTTCAGGAATGATGACAGATTAAACATTCACAATAAATCCATGCTAGCTATATGGAGATCCAACATTGACTGTCAACCTGTATTGTCCCAACACGCTATTCTTAAATACATTGTAAAGTATGCCTCTAAATTAGAGCAATGTTCTGAGACATACCACCAAATGTTGTCTAGACTTTGTTCGCATGCTAACCCTGATTTCCCTTCATCTTTTGCAATATGGAAGATGCTCACAGAAAGTGTTGTTGAACATGACATAAGTGCACAAGAAGCTTGTCACTTGCTTCTCAAACTTCCTCTTGTTGTGTCCAGCCGCCAGACCATCTATTTGAATGTGGGCAAGAAAATACCTAGGCGCCTTTCTGCATCGGCTACTCAAGAACAAGATACATCACAACTTCTCGATGTGTACCTTGTCTGCCCTCCATCAATGGAGTCCCTTTCCCTTATCCAAATTTCTCGAGATTGGAGTTACAACAAATACCGAAAAAAAGAGAAATGGAAACAACGCACTACACCAGCAATTGTCCGTGTGTACCCAAGGTTTTCCATCATTCCACCAACTAATACAGATGCTTTCCACCTTTTCTATTGGTCTGAGCTCCTGTTGTACAAGCCTTTCTGGAACATTCCTTCATATACTGGTTCTTCACTAGATATTGTTTCTTCTAATTGGTGCCTATTCAAAACATTATTTATAGGAAAGGAATTGAACAAGACTCCCCTAAATGGATGGAGAGGTTACAAAATAGAAGGAGAGAATAATGGAATACACCTAGAAGGAGAAGATAAAGGGATAGAATAGAATATACTCTCCTAAAAATATAGATTATTCAACGTATGCTAACATTCCCCCCCTTATTACATTATTCTTGCAAATGTGACCCCTGAAAAATTCAAATTTCACTTTGCCAAGGGATTTAGTGAGAATGTCAGCAACTTGTGCTTCAGTAGGACAGTACTGGAGCTGAATTTGATGGTTCAAGACGTGCTCTCGAATGAAATGGCAGTCAATTTCAATATGCTTTGTTCGTTCATGAAAGACTGGATTCTGCACGAGCTTCAACACACTCTGATTGTCGCAATAGAGAATAGGTGACTATTTTTCAGGAATTCCCAGGTCATCCAAAATGTGACGTATCCATATCACTTCACACACAGCTCCTCGTGCGGCATGATATTCTACCTCTGTGGATGAGATAGAAACAACATTCTACTTCTTGCTTATCCACGAGATAGGTCCAGATCCGAGATGAAATATGTATCCTGTAGTTGACTTCCTGTCATCAACAGATCCAGCGTGGTCTGAGTCGACATATCCCTGTAAGAAGAATTGATCATTCTTCTTATATTCCAGACCATAATTAGTTGTTCCTCAGACATATCTCAAAACATGCTTTGCTGCATTCCAGTGACATTTCTTTGGCTCCTGCATGAACCTGGAAAGATAGCTGACAGCATAGCAGAGATCTGGTCTGGTATATGTCAAATAGATGAGCCCTCCAACAAATTTCCTGTAGAGAGTAGCATCTACTTGAGGTGAGTCCTGGAATCTTGAAAGTTGCAAGCCTTTTTCCATGGGAGTGGATATAGGTTTACAGTCAGACATTCTATACTTTTCCAGGAGTGTCTTGGCGTACTTTGTCTGGGAGACAAAAATGTGATGCTCCTTTTGCCATATCTCCAAGCCAAGACAATAATGTAGTAGCCCCAAATCTGTCATGTCGAAGGTTCTTTTGAGATCATTCTTTACAATATCAACCTGATCTTCTGAACTGCCAGTGATCACAAGATCATCTACATAAACAACCAGAATGACAATTTCTTTTCCTACCTTCTTTATATACAAATTTGAATATGAGGGGCTACGAGTGAACCCATGCTACAAAAGGTGATCGTTGATCTTGATATACCATGCCCTGGGAGCTTGTTTCAGTCCGTAAAGTGATTTGATGAGACGACATACCTTCTTAGGCTACTTTTCATCAACAAATCCTTCAGGTTGGGTCATGTATACTTCTTCTTTCAGATCACCATTTAGGAAAGCACTCTTGATGTCCATCTGCTGAAGTCTCCATCCTTTCTGTGCTGCAAGTGCGCAAACTACTCTGATGGTATTCATCTTCGTAGTGGGTGCAAAGGTTTCTTCATAGTCGATGCCTTCTTTCTGAGCATATCCTTTTGCTACAAGTCATGCTTTATGTTTGTCGATGGATCCATCTGCCTTATATTTTGTCTTGAAAACCCATTTGCAGCCTATGGGTTTCTTTCCTGTAGGCAGATCGACAAGTTCCCATGTCTGATTTTTCATGAGCGAGTCATATTCTGTATCCATGGCTTCCTTCCACTGAGTTTGACTGAGTGCTTCATGAACATTATCTGGCTCGGAGCTATTCATCAGTGAACTCATGAGTGCAAAGTTTACCTCATTTCTTGTTTGACTCCTTGTTTTGACTCTGGATGATGTATCTAGGAGTTGTTGCAAATGTGAGTCCTTGATAGTGCTTTGTACCCACTTCAGACGAGAACTTGGCTTCTTTTGAGAAGAACTGTGTCATTTCCATGAGGATTGATGTGGAGTCACATTCTCCAGTTCTCCAAGGTCAACAAATAGTTCTCCTGGTAGCATTTCTTTTCTCTGAGTAGTCTCCTCTGGCTCATCATCTGATTCAGAGACTAATCGGTGAGATGTGTTTGGAAGTGGATCTTCTGTTGATACTATTGAGTCAAAGGATGACTCGTCACAAACCACATCCCGAACTCTCGTATATTTTCTTTGTCTCAGGATCCATGAGACGATACGCCTTCGAGGTAGTAATGTAGCCAAGAAGGATACACGGGAGTATTTTTGGATCTACCTTCTTTCTCTTCTGAGCTGGGACATGCATGTATGTTGTGCAACCAAATACTTGTAAATTAGAAATTGATGGATTTTTACCACTCCATACCTCTTCTGGCGTCTTGTTCTGTAGAATCTTTGTCGGTGCCCTGTTGAGAAGATATACAGCCATTTGTACTGCTTCAGCCCAATAGCGTTCTCCTAGCTTTGCAGTTGATAGCATGCAGCGAGCCATCTCCATCACTGTGTGATTGCTATGCTCAACAATGCCATTTTGTTGGGGCGTGTAGGGAGCAGTCAGGTGTTGCTTAATGCGGTGATGGTTCAGGAAGGCCAAGAACTTCTTTGATGTGAATTCCCCCCCTCGATCTGAGTGGAGTAGAAGAAGTGGTTGTCCGGACTCTTTGACAACACGATGATAGAAGTTCTGCAAGTGTTGAAGAGCCTCACTTTTCTTCTTTAGGAAATATACCCACATCTTGCGAGAGTGGTCATCCACGAACAGTTGGAAGTACTTGTATCCTGAAAATGAAGCAGGCAATGGGCCGTTCAGATCGGTATGAACTACCTCCAGACACTTCTTGGCATGGAAGGTGCTCGCTTGAAACAGATCTCTGTGTTGTTTTCCTGCAAGACAGCCAGGGAAAATAGGCAAGGAACTGGACAATTTGGGTAGTCCATGGACCATTGCTTTTGAACTCATCTGGTGCAATGAACTGACCGACAAGTGTCCATATCTAAAATGCCATAAGGCAGTTGATTCTATTGTTGAAGCAGATAAAGCTACTGCAGAAGATGAAACAATATCTAAAGAAAATAACTTATCTTTTACAAAAGCTTTAGCAAGAACCGTACCTTGTCGGGAGATTAAGCATGATTTAATGTCATTTTGAACAAGAAATTCTACCTTAAGGTGATGATTCAAGAGCTGAGTAACTGACAAGAGGTTGCTAGTCAAGCCAGGAACATATAGTACCTTTGTAAGTGTACATTTTCATGGTCCCAGAGGAATGGTGACATTCCCTATTCCTTCTGCAATGTACTCTTTGTCATCCGCTATCCGAACTCGATCTCCAGTTGGTTCTTCGTGTAGTGAATCAAACAGCTTCTTGTCACCTGACATATGCTTGCTTGCACCAGAGTCTATCAACCAGACTTTCTTTGTGGGCTGAGAAGTTTGAGAGACGAGTACAAGATTCTTACTACAATGGGCTCCTTCTGATATCTCCTCACCAGAGTCATCATCTTCTTGTTGGGCTGTGAGATGTCCCTTGTGCTTTCTCCAGTGGGGACGTCATTTGGAATTTTGAAAATCTTCGCGCCCGGATGTGCTTGTATGGCTTGAAGACCCCTATTTCAAGCTATTGTGCCAGTAGTGATCAGTGTCGTGAGTATTGGTTCTGCAAATGTGACACCATCTCTTTGACTTTTGATCTTTCTGTTTGGGTTGCACTGGATTTGGCTTCTCTGGGGGACCTTTCCGATTCTTCTGGCCACGGTAAGGCTTTGAGAACAAGGCTTTGTCCTGAGACTCCTCATGCGATGAAGTGATGGCCTCTTCCTGCTGCAGAAAATTCACAAGCTCTTCGAATGTCACTGTTTGTTTAGACACATTCAGTGTCATAACGACCACTCGAAATTGAGAAGGGAGTGCTCTCAAGGTGATTGCGACGAGAAGTTTATTGTCCACCATTTCACCGAGTGCTAATAACTCCGATCTCAGCTCAGCCACGCGATGCAAGAATTCCTCCACTTTCTCGTCTGACCCCATAGAGAGGGTGTGCAGCTTTGACTGAAGATGAAGTATCTTCGTCTGATTTTTGGCTTCATAAATGGTTGCCAACTTGTCCCAGGCCTCCTTGGGTTTCTCCGCATTCTGAACATGCGGTTGCACATCATCACTGATACTGAGCATTATCAGCATCAAGGCTTTAGCACTAGCCATGTCATATTTTATTAGTTCATCGGGGGCTGTGGGAGCAGGCACAGACCCTGTGACAATTCCCCATAATCCTTCAAACTGAAGGATTGTCTTCATTTTTGTCTTCCAGGCCACAAAATTGGACCCTTTGAGCAACTGAGCGTCAGACAGAAGTAACTTTGGAGTAGACATCGTAATAATTTTTTTATTATTATTTGAAGAGTTATTACAATTTTGACTCACTGACGAGAATTACTTTCTCGTAGATGCTCGCGATATTCACGTGCTGTGAGATGACGATGCTTTGTAGGGTGTTCTTCTTCATCGTCACAGTCGGCGTCGTATCCGGCTTCTAATTCTTCCCGTACTCACTTTGCTTGGCAGCTGACGTCGAAAAGAAAGTATTCAAGAAGTCCTTCTCGAACTAGCTTGTCGAATGCAAGATTGCCGGTATTTCGAAGCTCGTTCAGCAAAGAAAAGTAGAACCCAGAGCTCTCAGGAGCTTCTTCACGGTGTTCTCTGGCTGGTGAGTTGATATTCTGGCTTTCAGCTGTGGCGACCGTGTTATTGACGCTCTCAATCGAGTTGTCTACACTCGACATTCGGTGTAGTATTTGTAATTGCTACTTCCTCAGTTGTCTTGGTAGAGTATCAGTATCAAAACTTCCACACAAGATTTCAACTCCAATTCTCTCTTGAACACTCTGCTCTTTACGTATTTCATTCTATTCCCTACAGCACATGCCTTTTATGCAGTAAATTAGATCAAAACAGTTGACCATTATCTACATTTCCATGCGATTGTTCTTTTCCATCATCATTTACACAGGATGTTGTTCTAAAATATCATTCAAAATGCACCTCACAGTCCAACTTCTATGCAGTAGACAGACTAAGAAATATATATATATATATTTTACTACTCCAATTTTGGCTAGACATTCAACAAGAAAAATCCGTTGTATTTGATCACTGGAAGTCAATTTGGTTTCTCAGTATCTCCACCACATAGTAGAAAACTTGTTGATGAGATAAATCTAGACTGCTTGTGCCAATGTCCTGGGGACCACGTAGCAATCAGAAACTTTCATACTCAAAAAATAGAGACTTCAATTCACAAAAAACTAGATTGGTAGAGGGAACGAATAGACAAATTATATGCATCCTCTCTCCTCCACGCACGCAGGTATGTTTCCACCTTTTTTTAGCGTAGCAAAACAACAAAAATATGCACAGGAAAAAAAATAGCAAATTGTCCACGTTTTAAAAAAAAATGTTTTTTCTCATCTTCTTCCACGCAGGTTATCAAGCTTTTCTTTCACGTGTTTTCTCACAGGAAAAATTCTCCTGTTTCCACGTAAAAGTTTCCACTTTCCAATCACGTGCTTTCTCCACGCTGCTGTGTAGATTTCACAGGCTACGCACAGGCACGAGCTTTTTCTTTCACGCAAATTTTAGAAAACATAGATCTTCACGTAGTTTACTCCACGTTGCATTTTTCTCTCATTTCCATGTAGGAGTTTCTTTAGCTAATCACCATGCACATAGGTCAGAGACTTTAAAGCTCTGATACCAAACTGTGAGGCAGAAATGGAGGAGAAAGAATAGAGATTGAATATCTCATATTATTCTATTAAACATAGAACTCACGTACATTATTTATAGGAAAGGAATTGAACAAGACTCCCCTAAATGGATGGAGAGGTTACAAAATAGAAGGAGAGAATAATGGAATACACCTAGAAGGAGAAGATAAAGGGATAGAACATAATATATACTCCTAAAAATATAGATTATTCAGTTGCCTTTAAAAATGGCCTGGGCATTATCAATTCAAAAATCCCAAGGACTCACCCTTCCTCGTGCCACCATTGACATTGGATCCACCGAGAGACCTGGCATTACTTTTACTGCTCTTTTGCGAGTTCCCTCCTTGGATAACATTCGTATCTCCCCCACTTTCTCCTTCGACCATTACTCCAAAATTTATTTTGCACCCCTCCTGCAATTCTGAAAAAATGAAGAACTTCATCTTCTTTCCCTTCCATCCTCCCCCGCCTCCTAAACCATTCCCGATATTCTTCTTCGTCGGCAAACGTCTCTCCCGCCTCCCCCCCCTCCCAAAATGTCCTCTGTGCATTACAATCTTGCCATTTCCTGTTTACCTTATGTGGCCCTTCCTTGCCACTTCTTCTTCTACAACATGCTCCAGTGTACATCTTTGGTTTGTTATAATAAATAATATTATCTTCTGGCCCCCTCTTCGTTGTTCTGTACATTCTCACACTTCAATTGGATTTTATCAGCATTAGTTTCTATATTGCTTTCTCTTGCTTCTTTTCTCTGCCATTGTAGCCATTCTTAGGTTTTTCATTAACATTTAATTTTCAACTCCCCATTTCCATTTCGGCGTTCACATCGTACACCTCGCGTGCAATTGCTAGTTCTATCCGTACGAAAGTTGCTACTATGGTAAGAACCAAAAAAACAATAATTTTAAAGAAAAACTGACACGCTAAAATGAAAAATAAATAAATATGAAATATGAACACAAGAAGGTAAGAGCTATCTTCCCTTGGAAAGCACAACTCTGAAGGTTTTCTGATCATTGATGCCTAGTGGGTGTAATATGCAAATTTACTCTATGAATGAGTCTTCGATAAAGACACACCACTTGTAATCAACACATCAATGAAGATGTTCTTTACAAATAATGTAATGATTAAGGGAAAAAAAAATCACTACTTCAGGGCAGAGAAAAAAATATAGATGGGTTGCAAAAAGGATATGATAAATGGACTACGACACTTAGTTGATTATCATTTTGAGTTATGCAGACTTTTGGATATGGACATGACTTATACTTACGTTGATTAGCATGATGTTTTGTGAGTAGATGCATTTGGGTTATGATTGGATTTTGTTTTCAGTATGATCTACACTGGCTCATGGACAGACTATTGGATACTGATATTATTTTTATATGGATATATTGCATGTGTTCTAACATTGGATTTCTTCGCCATGATAAGTAGAATGTAGTTGTTGAATTTACATTACTATAACTTTGGATAATGATGGAATGCATAATTAAGTTGTGATTTAAACCTTGAAATAATGGATAATTGAATTACGTATAGATGTTAATAAATTTCATGCATATGGTTATTTTGGACATTTTGACATGGCCGCAAGGCCGAAGGAGGTATTTTGTATTTTGCAGGAAACACAACATGATCACAACCATGAGGGGGATTGGGAACCAAACACAACAGGATGTCGGGTGGTTACAACATTTGGTCGTCAAGGCAACTAGTGAATTGTATTGTGTTACCTTTGTTCTTTTATGTGTTAAGAAAAATTTCCATGAGGGGGAAATTTTCTAATGTGACCAAGGGGGTAAGAATTTTAATTACTTGTTTTAACTTACTTTAGTAGGTGATTTCATTTGTGATGTTTTTTAAAAAAAAAATTACTTTTGCTAAGTATGTTTAGATTAATGTAACATCTTGTTTTATTTTTTTAAGTTTTGGAGGGAAGTCTAGTGGGTGTAATTAATTTTGATGGTTGGCTCCTTGAGCCTTGTGTTTTCCTCTTGTATTGAATGCTTGTTTTGAGTGTTGACCACTCCAAATCCTTTGAATCTCGAATTTGAGATTTAGGGCAATTTTGGGGGACTTGTGGGACAAGTTGAACTTGTCCCACACTTCCCAAAACCCCTTACCAACCATATCTATGGGTTGGGAAGCCAAAAAGGGGATTATTTATTGTTTTGGGAAGGGAAATGTGACTTTGGAGTGCACTTGTCTTCCTTTTGCATTTAATTGTGCCTTAAGACACATGGGAAGGGATGGATGTGGAAAAGAGATGTCATTCAACCCAACCACCCATTTATGGTGTTTTGGGATTTGAGTTGACTAAAGGGAGGTGGTCTTGAGGATGTGTGATGTGGCATCCTACAAGGAGCCACATCACCCTCACTCTTTCCTTTTGTCTATTTATGGAAACTTCCTCTCTTGTTGAGGGGGTTGGAGGTTTTTGTTGAGGAGTTCTTTTCTTTTATTTTCTTTTGGGAGAGGAAAGAATTGGGAGAAAGAGAAAAGAAGGAGCTTGGACTTGCATGCTTGGATTGTTTTGGAGGGAGCTTGGACAAAGCTTCTTGGTTTAGGCTTCTCCAATGGAGAGGTAGGAAACCTTCTCCCTTTTTGCTTTCATATTGTTGTTGCTTCTATGCTAAATTTGTGAATAATGTATGTTTACTTTTGTGTATTGTGAAAAATGGATAGAATGCTTAATGTGTAGTGTAGGAGAGGTCTATGGGAAAACTCATGAGGGAGGCATAAGAGTAGAATAGGATATTGTGGAGGGAGTTTGAGAGGGATGCCCATCTTGGGTAAGAATGTTCACATTCTTACCTTGTCCTTGAGGGAGCCATAAGAGGAGGGAGGCATAAGAGTATGGGAGGAAAAAGGGGTACTTGAGGGAGGCATAAGAGTCATAGGGGCTTGAGTTTTATTGTGGAGGGTTTGGATGGGCATCTCATCTCAATGGGGAGGCATAAGGAAAACTTTCCCATAGTTCCTTCTCTTGTTGGCTTGGATGAAAGCCTTGTTGTGAAAAGTATTGTGTTATTTGTGTTTCCCTTTTGTTTCTTCTTTTTAACCTTGAATGTTGTGAAGAAAATTGTATTGTGGAAGCAAGTGTTGTTGCCTTGAGTTGGAGACCACCCTTCATTGTGTTGTGTTTGGGGCTCGGGGGTCAATGGAGGAGATTGCTTCTCTTCTCCATTGAGTTTTTGGTTGGGAGGAGAGTGTTGCCTCTCCCCCTATCTTGGTTGTGATTTGAAATACTTGGAACTTGGAGCATGGATGAAGAACACCTTGGAGCTTGGGAAGACTTCTTCCTTTTTCCTTTATATGTATTATTTGGTTGTAAAATTTGTATGTGAAAGAAAGTTGTATCATCTTGTTTTCATTTTAAAAAAAAGGGACATTGTAATCTATATTTGCCCCAAAAGTTCACATGGTTGAAATGTTGAACTTGAAAATCTTGTTTGAATTGTAAATTTTAATAAAAATATTGTTGGACTCTTATGTTGAATGTTAGGATATTTACAAAAATATACATACATACTAGATCTCATTTTGTTGCAAAGAAAAGGGTATTGAAAAGTGAGAATATTAGTGTCTATATTCTTCTTGTAGTATGGATGGATAGAGTTAAGTTTTATTGAATTTCCATTGTGCCAATAAAGTGTAAATCATGTCCTAGATCTATTATGTTTACCTTCATTTAAGTATCCATTGTAAAATTTTTGACAAATTGTAGAAAGAAACGAAATCAACTTGCTTAAAATTCCATGCAATGTCTATTAAAGTTGGCTAGAAATAAATTTTAATGCCAATACTTTAAACTCAACTAGTCCGATATCCAACACTCCTTAATGTCTAATAAAGGTACTAATAGTTTGAATATTATCCATATTTAGGTGTTACTAAAACTAATGGATATCCTAGTATAAATCCTATTTATAACAATACACTATTAAATACTTCCTTTATATTAACAAGTAAACTATTAAGTTATCAATAAATGATAATCAATGATTTTTTTTAGTCCCAATAAATTATATGCTTGTACCCACGTAGGGTCTGTTTCTTTTAAACAATATTAATTAAAAATCTGTTTTCAACAAATGAACCCATGATACTTCTTTGTAACGCCCACCTCCATGTTTTATAAAAACAACAACATAAACTTGTGTTTGTTAATAAGGTGCATTTCAGGCATTCTGTACAAGTTTTACACGCACAAATGCTCATTGCGCACTCCTTTGCAAAGCATCTACTTGTGAACAATCCAATCTAGTGATACAGACCCCTATCCCTCCTTCTTCTGAACGTCGCACCTTTTGCTAAGAAAATATGGCTTCATGAATATTCTGATATGAAATAGCAACCACCTCTAAGAGGCTCCTTCCCGAGGATTCTGTCTATGCGAATCGACTTAGTACAGAACTGCCCTTAATAGATTCCCACCAAGCTTTCTTTCAGCACTTCACTGTCCCTCATTGGATTTTGATAAAAATCTCCGAAGGAGAACCCCCATTTGAGGATGCATTCAATACTGAACAGATAACAACATAGTTGGACAACCTTGTTTTTCACGTGCCACAGCCTGTTCTCACCCGCTCTCATCTTCAAACTGACCCAAGAAAGGGAGGTAACTGTGGTCGTGGGCGCGGCCGAACCACACCTCTGCCGTAGTTCCAGTTACAATTTTCCACCTCTTCATGCGGCCAGGGGTAAGTTGAAATGTGGTAAAACGCCTACCACATGCACCTGTAGCTTCACTTTTGACCACCATGTGGTCTCCTACGCGCGGCCAGGGCCGAGTCAGTCGGAACTCACTCCTGTAGCAATGCCTATAACTCATTTTCTTTTTATCGCCCATCCCTTTCACACGGCCCGGGGCAGAACTGCAGGTAGAACAGACCAAGAGGAGGCTCAAGATTTACAAAATCTTGGTGAATAGATGTTTTGTGGCCTGTAGGAGTGATCTTCACGCCAGACAGGGAGTCTTTATGGAGACAGATGGTTGTTGGCCACCCGCCGCCTCAACCATAAAACGTAAGTTCAGTTTCAACGCCCATTGTATTGGGTTGGTTAATGTTTATTACCCAAAGATGTGGGTTGACCAATGATAGCCAAAGGTGGCATTGGATGTTGAAGCCCAATACATTGGGCTGGTGAAGTATTATCAGCATAAATTTCAATCCCAAGAAAAAAAAAAGAAATCATCTATTATCCTTCTAATTTTTGACCACCGATTTTTGAAAGGGCTCTTTTGAAAGAATTTTGTATTGTAAAAATCATATTACTCTCAACTTGTTGTTGTTTAAATATATGTAGTTTTTAATTCATTATACCTATAGTACACCCTTGCAAGGCATTGTAGAGTCATTTAAGTGTAAATTTTGATAATATACATATTTAAAATGCCGGTCGAATTGACTCTTATTCCTTTAATTTCAAATTTCAATGTACGTATAGGAATATAGGTTTATTTGAGTATAAACTTTGATAATATATCTATATATATACCACTTAATTAAAAGTATCTAATCCCTTTTAAGGGATATCTAAAAACCTATCTTTAAAGATATCTAAGAACATCAAAAGATTTCTAAAATCATCGATATATGTGTTATCCTGATAATATATCTCTGCAAATATATATATTAAAATATATCAAAAAAAAAAACATCAATAAAATTATAATACATACATTACCCTGGTCACCTTCATCCTCTTACAAATTGGATCATAAAGTGAAAACGGGGTCAGCGGTCAATTACCCTTATGCAGTCTTGTTTCACCATGCTTGAAACTCGAAGTTTATCCGCTAAGGATAGAGACGAATACAACAAATATTGAAGTAAATCTCGAGCAAATGGAATTGCGACAATCATGTAGTTCTAGTTTTGCGAGCGGAATACAAAGTAAAAGAGTGAAGCTTATCAGTTCCCAAGATCAAGCAGGTGTCAAAACTTGTAGATAAAATAAATCAAACAAGAACCTCTACCTTGCAAAAAAAAAAATTTCGCATTTTCGGGTTGTTTGTTTGTCGCGCGTCGTCGTCGTTGTCACCGTCGTGAGCGTGGCGTCGCCTTTTTGCGGCGTTACATTAAGCACTTAACAATAAGTCACCTAACATTGTAGACTATTATGTCAATTGTCAGTATTATTATAACAATTAAACTAACTGGAATGAATCTCGTATGCTAACAACCTCTCTTTTTTCTTTATTAAAAAAAAAACAAACAAACAAACACCCGATATTATGAACTTTAAAACCAATTGCTATTATTACAACAATCAACCTACCTTTCCATAAATACAATAAATAATGAATATGTAAATTTACAAAATATGTTCTCTCTATTAACAAATTCTCAAAATTAAAAATAAAAATCCAGATGATATGTTCATGTAAAAATTCATGCTCAATACTTATCCACACAACATGTTTAACATTTTACACGTGAACCTATACAAGCTCATTAGTTTCTAAACAGTGAACTGCAACTCGATTTCTATTTTAATTAAAAAACTCCGATTCCCACTGCAAGATAAATCTTAATACTAAAACATACCATAATGATTGCCTTGATGTGGACCCTCGTGATCTTCATCTCCTTCCCCTGGCTCTCCGACTCTGCCATGTTCAGCAGCACGTCTACTATGTCCTTCACACCTTGTTCTTCCTGTCCTCTCTCTTTCTCCCTTCTACAATTAATGTGTTCATCGATAACTTTCTCAGCAAATCCATCAAATACTTTATCAACGGCGCGCATGCGACGCCTGAGGCCTTGCAAATCGAGCCAGTCGAGAAACGGAATGTAATCTCCGATGCAAAAGGCTCCGGCGACGGCCGATATCTCAGAAACCATTTCTCTAAAGACCATGCCTCCACTCAATTCATCATCTGAGTACGTTCTGCTCGAAAACATTCTGCAGACGATATTTTGTGTGAGGGAGGAGAGGCTTTGCTTTACGTTCACACAGTGGATCCCTTGCTCGCTCTCCAGCAGAATGGATCGTAACATGGCGGATACCTCTTCCTCCCTCACGGATTTGAAAGATTCAGTTCTTTTCACTGTGAATAACTCGATTGTGCAGAGTTTTCTCATTTGCCTCCAATACTCTCCATAGGGGGCATACCCCACGTCTTTTCGATCGTAGGCTACGTATTTCCCGAAAGATGTAGCGGGTCTGTTGGCGAAGACCAAATCGTGAGTTTTAAGAAACTCTCTTGCCATGGCAGGAGAAGAGATCACAACGGTGGGCACGGAACCGAGTCGCAGAAACATGATATGCCCATACTGCTTTGCAAGGTCGGAGAGAGAATGATGTGGGAGATGCCCCAACAGATTAAGATTTCCTATGACGGGCCATGGACGTGGCCCTGGTGGCAATCCCAACTCATCAGGCCGACGATATTGCTTCAAATTAGTCACGAATTTGTACAAAATAAAGAGAATGATCGGGAAAATCCAGAGTCCGCAGAAATAAAGAGAGACCATATTTGGGAAATCTGTAGGAGACCGACACAAAGGCTGTTTGTAAGGAGGCTGTTTGTAATATCGTATTATACACAAAGGCGAGGTATGGTATTGTGGTGCTTATCCATCCGATCTGGTTGAAAGAAAACGAAACAGTTTGTCTTTCTCCTTTAATATTATCCATTGAAAACGATATTAAATCGTTGTTAAGTACTCGATAAAAAATTATCTAATGAGTTATTCAAAGTGTTGCTTAATAGAGATTCGTTTTAATGTTATTAATTAATTCGTATCGTTGTTAAGTACGCGAGAAAACATTATCAAATGAGTTATTCAAAGTGTTACGTAATTGAGATTCGTTTTTAATTTTATTAGTTAACTCGTTTGTGAGAATTCTAGGGAAAATATATTAAATTATTCAAAATATTATTTACGGTGTTCTTTTGAACTCGATGAAGAAGACCGAGATGAGGGGTACAATATCCACCTTTTGTGTCCAATGATTGTACATTATTAAAATGTTTGAGGTCTTATTGAATCGACTTGGAGATATATGGTCAAGAGCAATTGTCATTATTTCAACAACATGCAAATTCCTTGTTTACTCAAAAGTTAAAATCGCAGGTTTCGTAATCCAATATGTTGCTCGCACTATCGATCGGGTGTTATTTGCTAAATGTCCAATCATGACCATAGTAGAGGAAGTGTCATCGCATTGCTTGCACCAGATCTTTCTCCAATTATTATTTAGATTGGGGTTTTAACCCTATCCATCGTATTGTGTGGACCCTCTTTGATTTTAACAGTCGTATCCTTTGGCTCACCAACCTTTACGCTTCTAATGATGAAGTAGATCAAGCCCTAGTTTTGAAGATAGCTTGCATAGTCTCTACCAGATGCTCATTGTGTTCTTTGTGGATATTTCATCAAGGTGAAAGCATACAAAGACAAACGAGGTAGGCCCCCAATGTGTTGGTGCATCGATAAAAAACAAGCTTTTGGTTCTACATGCCTAATAAGCTTGGGCACATTGACACCAACAACCATCGAAAACACTCCTCTACATTATTTTGGATTACTTGGTCTAATTTTAGAGAAGGACAAGATACGGTTGTTAAAATATTGGATCGGGCCATATTAGAAAAGCAACATATTTTCTCCATTTCATAGGATAATTGCCACCAGGTTTCAGTAATTGATGAGATTACTCTTTCGTATTATTTTCATATTACTAACACTTAACCCAAACGACATAAATCCCAATTTTATGTTAATACAAATCGTCTTAAGCATGATAAGACTTTTGGCCATATTGTAAGGATTTGGAATGTAGCTCTTCACCCCCATGGTAACTCAAGATGGATTAATTGGTGGATAGACACCATTTCCCGAACTACCACCTTTCTCACAACTTATTGCAAGAAAGTTGCAATGTATTGAAAACATGCTCATGATGTAGGTTATCGTGAATTTCAAAGTGTCTTGCAAGTTGTTGACCATTTATTGTTCAACCTCCAACTTCAAATCTAAGTTGTCATTTGGTGGCATAAACTTAAGGTGAAGGAGCTATATAAAGCTCACATAACTCAACTCTGGGATCATATGCATTGTTTAAACCCATAAAAGATAAACTAAAAAAATTAACTCGATTACATATCTAATGACAAAATAACAAAATTACATGAAATCCTTCTAGTTATTATTCAACACAACAATTTATGTTTATTCTCTCTCAAGCTTCCCGCTTTTCTCGAGATAATGCTCTCGTAAAATGCTTCTAAATTGTACCTTGTAATATTATAAAATCCCAATCGGTTTCCTATTACAAACTCCTCACTTTGAATGATGTGAAGGAATCTGCTATGAAAATTACCATCGACAAATTCCAACACATTAATGATGATTTCCCATATGAATTCTATCAAACTATTTGGGATACGTTTTGGCCATATTTAGACAATGTCTACTTCGAGAATCTTCATACAAACACTCTAGCCGAACTTATCAATCAACTAAACATCAAGTTCATCCCTAATGTTGGAGACCTTGAATAGATCACTAATTGGTGACCTATCACCTTGCTCAATGTCTCATACAAAATCATTGCCAAAGTTTTGACTCATAGACTAAGGGTTTGTCTCGTCATTGATTGAAGTGAACAAAATAGTTTCATCGAGCATAGATATATATTTAATAATGTTATTTCAGTTTCTAAAGGTATTGAATGGGCTTACCACTCTAATCAGAAATATTTTTTCATAAAAAATGATTTTGAAAAATCTTATGATATGATTAAATGTCCTTTCATCATACACATGTTGCAATCCCTTGGATTTTGTCCTATATTTTTTCACACTATCAATATGTTTTTTCAACATGTTAAGGCCTACGTGACCATTAATGTAGCTCAATCTCATAGATTTGGAATTTTTAGATCCATTAGATAAGGTTTCCCTTTAACCTACTCTCTCTATTTTCTATTTGCTAATGGTTTTAGTTACCTTCTTGCAAACTATTCTTCTAGGGGTTCGGTTAAAGGTATATCTCTCCCTCACAGTGACCAATAGTTGACTCATTATCACTTTGAAGACAATTCTAGCTTAAAATTTCTTAACGAAAGACAAACTATGAAAAATACTATGGAATGTTTTGATATTTTGTCCTTTGATTTGGATCTTCTAACCAATGGTCAAAACCCCAGTGCTAAAAATAAGCAATGTCCACTATTCCATCTTGGCTCGAGAAATACCAACAAAAATATATCTAATCGATATTTAAATTAAATATTTTGGGAACTCCTTTTTCATTTCAATCCTCCCTTGCTAAGCTATGGTATTATGTGGTTAAAAGGGTGGAGAAGAAGATTTCAATTCTTCCTACAACTCATTTGTACTACTCTTCTTGCTAGACTTCCTCAAAATATGTCTATGGCACACTTGAGAAGCTCTTAGGAGACTTCCTATGGGATAACTCAAAAGAAAATAAAGGCTTCCACAGAGTTTCTTGGCATATGTGTTGCAGGACTAAAGAAGCAAGGGGACTCAACATCATTGACGAAAAACAACAAGACCATGCTCTAAGCACTAAATGAATTATCAAAGACCTGGAAGTTGATAAATTGTATTCTTCACGTAAATTTTCTTGGGAAGAAAGCATGGAGAGTATGAGACCTTCAATCTCTCCTTTCACACCAATTTCTATCAAAATTGATGGCACATTTGATTCCAGACACATATAGAAATCTAGGGAACTACTCAAACCCTACCTTGTCAAGGTTGCAAATGCTGGTAGAAAGGATCACATCAAGGAATCTAGCCAAATCTAGTCTCCCCACCAAGAAATTGGAGATGGAACACTAATTTTATGGAGTTATTCATCTAAGAAAACATTTTGATTTTTAGAGATTGGGATGGAATCTTCATTATTTAGTAATAACTTTTTTGATAGTAGCATAATGAACCTAACTTCTAGTTTATTTACAAAATAAATCATTCATGGTGAGAATCCTCTTTTTTTAAGAGATGAAGACCAATGAATATAGGAATTAATCCAAGAGGTTTATTCTAGAATTATATCATGGGTGACCACCAAATTGAGTGAGAGATGATTGGTAAGTCTTTCCTGAACCTGGATTGGTTACAATTTGTTGATAGCTCATGGAATTCCAGTTGATTCATTGAACAACTCATGAAATATTTCATCCCTACACAACACTTGGACGAAGATCAGTTTTGAAAATTTCTCATTCATGTTATGAAAGATCAATTCCTTGAGTGCATCCTTTACCAAGGTCTCCCAGTAGGGGAACGACTAAAGAATATGGGAAAAAAAAACTCCATCTTCCCTTCCTGCCACCAAATTGGGATTTTGCAACTATAAATACATATCATGCACCATGTCTCATAATAATTAAATAAATCTTTATCATTTACTTTGTATATAAGTCTACTTTTCAAAGTATTATTTTTCTAAGAATATATTTGTTTGATCTATCATTCTAAGAGAGTGAACCCTACACTTGAAGTTGACATTTAAAACTTTAATGATGGATATCTTATTTAACATTTTTCAATGATTTTTGATCTCAATTTACTCTTGTAAATTGAACCTGACAAATAGTTCTTACTTTTTATCATGGAAGCGTTGGATGAATATATGCTCTTTAACATGAAATTAAGACGTTCCTTTCAAATATAATCAAGTTCGACCCAAATTCCTCAAGGCTAGATCTTGAATTATAATTCATAATCAACCTTCAAGAAAGGAAAGTATACAGTAGAAATTTCATGGGAAAAGTCAATAAAAATAAGAATCCATATCCGTCTCACCCTCCAGACTTCGATCAAAGTAATGCACGATCTTAGAGATTTTCAACTCAACAATCAAAAGCCTCATCAAAATTTTGTGGCACTCTCTTCCCCCTGCTCTGAATATAATCAATTCAAAATCTCTACCTTTCACATCCACAATTTTTTTGTAATGCCAGCTGGGCATCGAACTCTCCCTTTCTACCGGCCACCTTGGCTTTCCCTCCCAACCACCTACCTGCCATCGATTATGGCTGTCTTGTCTGTCTTGGCGTGAGGAAAGGGGTGGAGTCGCATTTTTTTTCTTTGCCGTGATCTCTTCAGGATTCTCCTTCAATGTGTTTGGTTGGGTGTTGGGCGCAGTTTGGTTGATGTGATGGATTAGATGGAGCTTCAAGCCAGTGAAGCAGGCGTGTATGAGAAGTTTCCTTCCTTTCCCTCCTGGCCGCATGAAACCTCCTCACGCCTTATGATGGTGCGCAGATCCTGGACAGGGTTATTTTCTGTTGTTTCGGGATGCATTTGGGGGAGAAAGGCACTCTGTTTCCCTTTGCTGGCCGCGCACAACTATCCGCGAGTGAGGTAGGCATGTTCCCCCATTTTTCGTGGGTGCTGCGAGGCGTGTTCTTGTCGGATCTCCATGGCAAACAGCCTGTAACCATTAATTACTAGGCGGCAGGAGTTTTTCTGTGAGGCAGAAGCCCGTTTGAGCGCTCCAACAAGCAGTTCGTCCGACTATGTTGTTTTCTGTTCAGTTTTGAATGTATTCTCAATTCGGGATTTCTCCTTCAAGATAGTTTTTATCAAAATCGATTAAGTGACAGTGTGAGTGTTACCAGGAGACCCGATGAAATTTATTACAGAGATTCTCTGTGGAGACCTTGCTACATTCGATGTAACTCATGGGAGAGAATCCCATATGCGTGGATCTGTTTCATATCAGAATATTCATGAAGCACATTTGCCTTGCTGTTTTAATGGTGCATGCGTTTTGTGTAGGTGACAGATCACACCCACAGGCACAGGAGATCTATGCAGTGTTGGAGAGAACGTCTTGGGAGATGAAGGTAGCAGGATATTTGTCAGATTCAGAACATGTGCTGAGTGATCGGGAAGGTAAAAGTTTTTCCTCTGTCACCATAGTGAGAAGATGGCAATTTCTTTTGGATTGTTAAGCCTTTCCCCTGGGACAACTCTCAGAGTTGTCAGGAACCTTAATGTATGTGTTGACTGCCACACTGCACTAGGTTGTCCAAGATTGTTGCAATGCAAATTGTTGTGAGAGAGGTAAAGCAGTTCCATTTCAAAAAAAAAAAGGGGAAATGTTCTTGTTGAGATTTCTGGTAATGCCTGGTGAAGCAAAGCCAGAAAATTTCATTGGACAAAGATGAAATGATGATATCAAGTCTCTGTGGCATAAGCAAGGTGGAGAAACACTCTATTATATTAAGTTCAAAAGAGCCTTCTAACAGATGTTGACTGCCACACTGCAACCAAGTTTATCTCCAAGATTATATTGCTAGAGAAATTGTTGTGGGAAATGCAATCCGACTCTCTCATCTTAAACAATGACAATGTTCTTATGGAGATTTTTGGTGCTGCTAAGTGAAGCAAGCTGTAAGCAATGGGCTGCACATTTGCACTATAATAAGGTGCATCATATGGAACTTGCAGTGATAAGAAGGAATCAGACTTTATTTTATTTATTTATTTCACTTTCGAAAAAGTATTCTTTTCTGAATGTGAAGAGGACTGGACTGTGCTATTTTACTTCATCAAATCTGATGTATGGTATGCATCTCTGGGATGAAAAGCAAGAAGAAGAGTAGGTGGAGATTGGGAAAAGCAGGAGAGTACTGCTTGAAGGAAAAGGTTGTGTTTCATCACGGTAGATGCCTACCCGAGCCAGGAGCGTGGTGTAATCAATTTGTCTCGTGTCCGAGCTTCAAATCATGGGGTTGGTTTGTAGCTGTTTTTCACTGCGTGGTTGTGGCGCTAGCTCGAGCTCTCAAAGCACTTTGGGTTAAAGGCAAGCAACGGCATTGAAACAATCATATGCATGGAGATGGCGTTTTAAACCAGGCATGTTAAATCTACTCCTTGTAATAGTTTTCTACCTTCTTTCAGTATCTCGAAATGAATTTTCTTTCCTCTTGAATGGCGCCTAGACTAGATGTTTTCGTGGTTGTTTATATCACTGCCTGATTGTGTGGTTGTCCCTTTAAATCTTATTCCTATTTCGCTGATTTTGCTTGGAATGTTCCTTCCTCTCTTATAGCTTACTCCATTTCATATTTGTCTAAATGGGTTACTTTAATTTTGAGTGATGCAGTCTAGTTCGTAGGGAAGGAAACATTATTGAGTTTTGTTTTCTTATATGACTTTCTTTTAAAAAAGAATTTCTGTGATGGTAATTATAATTGAAGGTTACTAAATAGAAGGTTAAACCTACATACCTCTTTTGGTTGAATAAATACGCATTTCCTGTTTAGGGCTCTCTTGTTTTGCTAAAAGGTACATTAATAGTGACGTTGTGTCTGAAACTTGTTTAAGCCTATGGGCATTCCTTACTTTATGTTTGATTAGAAAATGGCATTTGGGGTTTGTTTTAGAACTGTACATTGTTGACTGTTGTACCTAGTCTAGATGAGGGATAACCTGGCATCTATTTTGGCCTCCACGTGTTGAGAGTATTACTATACCTAATTCTTGATGTAAACTCTTGTATGATTAAAGCAAGGGGAAACATTGTAAGTTTAACTGAATGAAATCTCTACAATTTTTATTAAGGGTCGCAAGCAAGCTATTACTAGCTAGACTGAAACAAAAGTTGTAGGTGAATCCATGGTACTGGACTCGTGAACTCGTTTCCTGTTAGATGACAGCTGATTTCAGTGATAATATCATAGGTGGCCGTTATATTTATCTGTTTGATATTTGCTAAGAATTTTCCTCGATAAGCCCACATGGATCGGGTAAAATTTTCCATCTTCTTTACCTTTGGCAAGGAGTTCATAGAACTTCTAGCCCTGACCGCACTGCGTAACCTTCCTGATAGCTATGTGCGTTGGTTCTTGGTCTGTGCTTGTACTCGTGGTAAGGTCTTTTGAGCCTGGGGCATCGTTGGTGTTTTTCCCTCTGCGTATCGAATCCCTTTATTTTTCGAACTCGAATACCTTATACTTCAAACTTGGTTACTAAAAGGTCCCATTTTGTGGCCTTGTTAGGGAAATCAATTTTTATTTTAATGTTTATTGACATTGTCTGAATTATATAAAAAATTAGTAACGAATTTTGGGTTTAGTCTTCCCTTATATTATGTAGAGAAGTTGACGATTAGGATAGGGTTTGTTGGTAGAATAATGGCCCTTTCTGTGTCTCTTTCGTACGCTTTTGGAAAAGTGGATTTGTTTTGGTTAACTAGTACTACGTTTTAAGAAATCCGATAAGGAGGTAGTGGTAAACTCCTTGGTTAAAACCAAAACTATAGTTGTGTTCTTTTAAGGGCATCGAACCCATATTACTTTGAAGCCCCCTGGAAGAATTGGATAACGTCATTTTTGCTTCGCGCCTACGATCATATTTAGTACGCTTTGTCTTCTCTTGGACCCCTTTAGTTGGATGGAGTAAATTTTGGATTCCAATCACGTAACCCATAGCATTACATGAAGGAGATATCAACACTCTTGACTTTCTTGTTCCCAACCCATAAGGTCTTGCCTTGATTTATGTAATTTTGTTCTTACTAGTATTTGGACTTTCTCCTTGTTGGATGATTTAGTTTTCTCTCTCATGAGATTAATATTGGAGTTGTGAGTTGTGTTTTAATTCATTTCTGAATTTAGAATATTCGTTTCTTGATATTTTTAATTGTTAGCTTACTATTGCATTGTGTAGCCTTAACATGCTCAGTTCTTGCGAACTGAATTTAGTTAATATTTGTGCAGATGGATTATGCGAGTAGACTAGAAGAAAAGAGTGTAAAAGTTTCATCTATACCATTATGAAGTTCCTTGTAAAAATGTCCAATGTGTTTTAAATTGTGTAACATTGCTTGTAAAGAGAGTTGATATGACCTCTTGCCTTGTATTGTTTGGTAATGGTGAAATAAAGTGTCTTGTTCTTGTGTAGTTAAGCTTGAAATTATCCTTGTGAGAAATGGCATTCAATCTTTACATTGATATGAGTATTGTAAAACTTTGATCTTGAGAATAAATTGTTAAGTTAAATCTTTCTAAGACTTAGTGACAATATTTTATAAGTAAAGTAAAATGAGTCGGTTAACCCTTAATGAAGCTAAACAAAAATAATAATTTTATATTCAAAAAATAAATGTAAAGGTGATCTATTTGAAATCAAATACTTCCATGAGTGATCAAAATGAAAACATCCTTGTGAAGTAAACATTTATAAATTGATACCCCTAGCTAAACTAGCGAACACTATCCCTTTGGGGTGAACTCTTAAACAAGCTTAAAGGAAAACAATGGTTAGTTTCTGGAAGATATTAAGATTTAGTAAGTAGGAGAAGACTTTAAGTGAACTACTCCACAATGTCTAAGAAATTAACTTAGTTGGTGAGATGAATTTGTGCAAACCATATATTGATTCCTTCTGAAAACTTAAGTCATGAGCTAAAAGGGTGTCTTACCAAAATAAATAAACCCTGACCATTTCTTACTGTGGCTTGCCCTAGTTGTGAGTGTGTCATGTGGTTGGACTTCCATGTTGTCTCGTCAAAAAGAAAAATAAATTGTTCTTGATAAGTGTGAACGTTTCCGTGCTGACCTTGTGGTCTTCCCTGTAACAAGTGGTTCCAAGTGCTGGTTGTAACCTTGTGACGACATGTTGTGTCGTGTTGAGTCAAAGCAAGTCAAAAAAAAAAGTTATCCTGTATTTCACTGTGTTGTCCTTGTGTTGGTATTTTTGGTGCGTTACATTTTGGTATCAGAGCGTAGGTTCATGCTCTCGAACCTATGGGCCGGATTGGTGTTGTATGGTGATGTTGCATGGTGGTGGTGGTGTTACATGATGATACTGCATGATGATGATGATGTTGCATGATGATGCTTTATATTGGAAGAGTAATGTGCTTTAAGCGTGATGTGATTATTGTCGTAATTGTGATATTGTGAACGCACGTGATGAGTATGTCACTCAGTGCGTATTTTTCATCATGTTGATGTGTTGGGGATGAGAGTATTCTCTCTCCTTCTTGTGGATTCTAGGAAGAATTCACGTGTAAATTATTGTTTGTGATGTGTGAAAAGAATTCTAATGTGGATGACGTAGTGTTGGAGCATTGTGGCATATTGTGATATGTGGGTGTATCAATGTGTTGTATGACTAGTTGATGTTAAAAGAAATGAGTTGTATCATGATGTTTTTACCATGTTCTGAAGAAATGTGTGTACTACCTTGTTATGAAGCAATTATTGTTATGTTGTGATGTTATTATGTTCATCATATATATGAGTTGTGTAATATGTAATGCCTCATTTCGTGATTTTGGGTCATACGGTGAGTGTATGAACCCTATCGTATTGTGATTGCACCATGGGTGCAGAATGTGGTAAAGTGATGTATTGCGCCCTGTGAATGTATGATTGTGATCTACCCCGTATATCTACCATACGTGAGACGTTATGGTAGCTATGTGTGTACCACCATGGTGTTAGTGATGTAGTTACATGTTATGTTGTGAGCCTTACACTAACCGACCCTGAGGGAGATCGGTAGAAGTGTATGTTGAGAGTGAGGAATGGTGTACCATGGGTCAATAACTCGAGTCAAAACTCGGTTTAGTAGATTACATGTGACTCTTTCCTCTCTCCCTATGTGGTTGTATGTATGCAACCCTAGTGTATCTATGACTATGTTTGGCCTTGTCGAAGGGTGGCGGGATTGATATATATATTTTACGAGCTGAGGCTCGATGTTCCGAGTGCCAGCAACTCGTTGAGTACCCCTTTGGTGGCCAGATAAGGCCACACAGTTATCGTAATGTGACATTATTATAAGTTGATTTTATTCGTAAATTGAGCTTTTATTTTTTTTATTTTTATTTTGCAAGAACCAGCATCTTTTCTTGATTGCAATGCTTTACAATTTTGGGCATTTACGTGGTTTGTGGCACTAACATGGGGATTTGATACTAACTTTGGCCATTTGGTCATTTATTTTTGCTTGATTTTGGGGTCTTCTTTTAAATTTGGAATTTTTACCGCCTTGCCCAAGGCTTGTACTTTGCCACTTGGCACTTTGACTGGATTGTTGTGCTGGTTCTAATGTCGTGATGTGTGGAATAGGGTCATGGGATGCACCATGGATTGGTTGGACCTATGGACCCGCTTCGTTGTATGGGGGTACGCCCCAAGGGGTACATATGACTAGCGGGTTATGGAGAACTACGCGTTATTATGTCACTTGGGTTAGGAGTGTCCAAACTCGATGTGCCTTGGGCACAGAGAGACAACCGGCCTCCTTGAGGGAGGCAAAATAGTTTGAGGGAGGCATAAGAGTTTGAGGGAGGCATAAGAGACTTGAGGGAGGCATAAGAGTTTGAGGGAGGCTTATGATATTTGTCTGTATGGTTGATGTTTCAGGATATATGTTGAGTTATTGTGATGTTTGGTAGTGGTCTTTTGATGTATGTGTTACTCATGTCAGATGGTTATGTGTTGTGATGTTGTGGACATGTCATTGATTCCCTTGTGGACACTATGTACCTGTAGCATGGTTTGTTGTTATGTGAGTCTTTCATTGATGCAAATTGAGGAAATGTCTGGTGGATTGTAGTACTCTTCTGTTTGAGTATTTGGTATGTCAGTCATTGATGTGTGATGAGTACCTATGTTATGGGAAGTGTGCCTATTCTTTTCCGTAATTGTATAACTTTTGTGGTGTAATGCAATCATGAAGTATATACTTGTGTGCTTGTGAATCTGTAGGGGCTTGTGAACCTGATAGGGTGTTGTGTTAGCTGTTCATGTTGGGCACCCACTATAAAGAATAAATCAAAACTCTTCCATGATGATATTTTATTTTAAAAGAAACTAAAACTAGAAATAACGATAATGGAAAGAGACTAATGAAATGATAAACAAGAAAGAACTGCCAATCTTCACAGAACATTTAAAGTTAAAAATTTCTACCAAATGTTTCTAAGGCTACCTTGTGACCGTGTGTTAATCAACTAAAATTTTCAAACCATAAGGTGTGTTTCCTTCTGTACCTATCCCTTGTTGCATACCATTCCTTTCCTCTGTGTAATGTCGCATCGAGGACGATGCTTTCTTAAGGGGAGGAGAATGTAATGCCAGTTGGCATCGAACTCTCCCTTTCTACCTGCCACCTTGGCTTTCCCTCCCAACCACCTACCTGCCATCGATTATGGCTGTCTTGTCTGTCCTGGCGTGAGGAAAGGGGTGGAGTCGCATTTTTTTTTCTTTGCCGTGATCTCTTCAGGATTCTCCTTCAATGCGTTTGGTTGGGTGTTGGGCGCAGTTTGGTTGATGTGATGGATTAGATGGAGCTTCAAGCCAGTGAAGCAGGCGTGTATGAGACGTTTCCTTCCTTTCCCTCCTGGGCGCGTCCTTTTTTTGTCTTCCCTGGCCGCATGAAACCTCCTCACGCCTTATGCTGGTGCGCAGATCCTGGACAGGGTTATTTTCTGTTGTTTCCGGATGCATTTGGGGGAGAAAGGCGCTCTGTTTCCCTTTGCTGGCCGCGCACAACTATCCGCGAGTGAGGTAGGCGTGTTCCTCCATTTTTTCGTGGGTGCTGCGAGGCGTGTTCTTGTCGGATCTCCATGGCAAACAGCCTGTAACAGTTAATTGCTAGGCGGCAGGAGTTTTTCTGTGAGGCAGAAGCCCGTTTGAGCGCTCCAACAAGCAGTTCGTCCGACTATGTTGTTTTCTGTTCAGTTTTGAATGTATTCTCAATTCGGGATTTCTCCTTCAAGATAGTTTTTATCAAAATCGATTAAGTGACAGTGTGAGTGTTACCAGGAGACCCGATGAAATTTATTACAGAGATTCTCTGTGGAGACCTTGCTGTTCGATGTAACTCATGGGAGAGAATCCCATATGCGTGGATCTGTTTCATATCAGAATATTCATGAAGCACATTTGCCTTGCTGTTTTAATGGTGCATGCGTTTTGTGTAGGTGACAGATCACACCCACAGGCACAGGAGATCTATGCAGTGTTGGAGAGAACGTCTTGGGAGATGAAGGTAGCAGGATATTTGTCAGATTCAGAACATGTGCTGAGTGATCGGGAAGGTAAAAGTTTTTCCTCTGTCACCATAGTGAGAAGATGGCAATTTCTTTTGGATTGTTAAGCCTTTCCCCTGGGACAACTCTCAGAGTTGTCAGGAACCTTAATGTATGTGTTGACTGCCACACTGCACTAGGTTGTCCAAGATTGTTGCAATGCAAATTGTTGTGAGAGAGGTAAAGCAGTTCCATTTCAAAAAAAAAAAGGGGAAATGTTCTTGTTGAGATTTCTGGTAATGCCTGGTGAAGCAAAGCCAGAAAATTCATTGGACAAAGATGAAATGATGATATCAAGTCTCTGTGGCATAAGCAAGGTGGAGAAACACTCTATTATATTAAGTTCAAAAGAGCCTTCTAACAGATGTTGACTGCCACACTGCAACCAAGTTTATCTCCAAGATTATATTGCTAGAGAAATTGTTGTGGGAAATGCAATCCGACTCTCTCATCTTAAACAATGACAATGTTCTTATGGAGATTTTTGGTGCTGCTAAGTGAAGCAAGCTGTAAGCGATGGGCTGCACATTTGCACTATAATAAGGTGCATCATATGGAACTTGCAGTGATAAGAAGGAATCAGACTTTATTTTATTTATTTATTTCACTTTCGAAAAAGTATTCTTTTCTGAATGTGAAGAGGACTGGACTGTGCTATTTTACTTCATCAAATCTGATGTATGGTATGCATCTCTGGGATGAAAAGCAAGAAGAAGAGTAGGTGGAGATTGGGAAAAGCAGGAGAGTACTGCTTGAAGGAAAAGGTTGTGTTTCATCACGGTAGATGCCTACCCGAGCCAGGAGCGTGGTGTAATCAATTTGTCTCGTGTCCGAGCTTCAAATCATGGGGTTGGTTTGTAGCTGTTTTTCACTGCGTGGTTGTGGCGCTAGCTCGAGCTCGCAAAGCACTTTGGGTTAAAGGCAAGCAACGGCATTGAAACAATCATATGCATGGAGATGGCGTTTTAAACCAGGCATGTTAAATCTACTCCTTGTAATAGTTTTCTACCTTCTTTCAGTATCTCGAAATGAATTTTCTTTCCTCTTGAATGGCGCCTAGACTAGATGTTTTCGTGGTTGTTTATATCACTGCCTGATTGTGTGGTTGTCCCTTTAAATCTTATTCCAATTTCGCTGATTTTGCTTGGAATGTTCCTTCCTCTCTTATAGCTTACTCTATTTCATATTTGTCTAAATGGGTTACTGCAATTTTGAGTGATGCAGTCTAGTTCGTAGGGAAGGAAACATTATTGAGTTTTGTTTGCTTATATGACTTTCTTTTAAAAAGAATTCTGTGATGGTAATTATAATTGAAGGTTACTAAATAGAAGGTTAAGCCTACATACCTCTTTTGGTTGAATAAATACGCATTTCCTGTTTAGGGCTCTCTTGTTTTGCTAAAAGGTACATTAATAGTGACGTTGTGTCTGAAACTTGTTTAAGCCTATGGGCATTCCTTACTTTATGTTTGATTAGAAAATGGCATTTGGGGTTTGTTTTAGAACTGTACATTGTTGACTGTTGTACCTAGTCTAGATGAGGGATAACCTGGCATCTATTTTGGCCTCCACGTGTTGAGAGTATTACTATACCTAATTCTTGATGTAAACTCTTGTATGATTAAAGCAAGGGGAAACATTGTAAGTTTAACTGAATGAAATCTCTACAATTTTTATTAAGGGTCGCAAGCAAGCTATTACTAGCTAGACTGAAACAAAAGTTGTAGGTGAATCCATGGTACTGGACTCGTGAACTCGTTTCCTGTTAGATGACAGCTGATTTCAGTGATAATATCATAGGTGGCTGTTATATTTATCTGTTTGATATTTGCTAAGACTTTTCCTCGATAAGCCCACATGGATCGGGTAAAATTTTCCATCTTCTTTACCTTTGGCAAGGAGTTCATAGAAATTCTAGCCCTGACCGCACTGCGTAACCTTCCTGATAGCTATGTGCGTTGGTTCTTGGTTTGTGCTTGTACTCGTGGTAAGGTCTTTTGAGCCTGGGGCATCGTTGGTGTTTTTCCCTCTGCGTATCGAATCCCTTTATTTTTCGAACTCGAATACCTTATACTTCAAACTTGGTTACTAAAAGGTCCCATTTTGTGGCCTTGTTAGGGAAATCAATTTTTATTTTAATGTTTATTGACATTGTCTGAATTATATAAAAATTAGTAACGAATTTTGGGTTTAGTCTTCCCTTATATTATGTAGAGAAGTTGACGATTAGGATAGGGTTTGTTGGTAGAATAATGGCCCTTTCTGTGTCTCTTTCGTACGCTTTTGGAAAAGTGGATTTGTTTTGGTTAACTAGTACTACGTTTTAAGAAATCCGATAAGGAGGTAGTGGTAAACTCCTTGGTTAAAACCAAAACTATAGTTGTGTTCTTTTAAGGGCATCGAACCCATATTACTTTGAAGCCCCCTGGAAGAATTGGATAACGTCATTTTTGCTTCGCGCCTACGATCATATTTAGTACGCTTTGTCTTCTCTTGGACCCCTTTAGTTGGATGGAGTAAATTTTGGATTCCAATCACGTAACCCATAGCATTACATGAAGGAGATATCAACACTCTTGACTTTCTTGTTCCCAACCCATAAGGTCTTGCCTTGATTTATGTAATTTTGTTCTTACTAGTATTTGGACTTTCTCCTTGTTGGATGATTTAGTTTTCTCTCTCATGAGATTAATATTGGAGTTGTGAGTTGTGTTTTAATCCATTTCTGAATTTAGAATATTCCTTTCTTGATATTGTTAATTGTTAGCTTACTATTGCATTGTGTAGCCTTAACATGCTCAGTTCTTGCGAACTGACTTTAGTTAATATTTGTGCAGATGGATTATGCGAGTAGACTAGAAGAAAAGAGTGTAAAAGTTTCATCTGTACCATTATGAAGTTCCTTGTAAAAATGTCCAATGTGTTGTAAATTGTGTAACATTGCTTGTAAAGAGAGTTGATATGACCTCTTGCCTTGTATTGTTTGGTAATGGTGAAATAAAGTGTCTTGTTCTTGTGTAGTTAAGCTTGAAATTATCCTTGTGAGAAATGGCATTCAATCTTTACATTGATATGAGTATTGTAAAACTTTGATCTTGAGAATAAATTGTTAAGTTAAATCTTTCTAAGACTTAGTGACAATATTTTATAAGTAAAGTAAAATGAGTCGGTTAACCCTTAAGAAGCTAAACAAAAATAATAATTTTATATTCAACAAATAAATGTAAAGGTGATCTATTTGAAATCAAATACTTCCATGAGTGATCAAAATGAAAACATCCTTGTGAAGTAAACATTTATAAATTGATACCCCTAGCTAAACTAGCGAACACTATCCCTTTGGGGTGAACTCTTAAACAAGCTTAAAGGAAAACAATGGTTAGTTTCTGGAAGATATTAAGATTTAGTAAGTAGGAGAAGACTTTAAGTGAACTACTCCACAGTGTCTAAGAAATTAACTTAGTTGGTGAGATGAATTTGTGCGAACCATATATTGATTCCTTCTGAAAACTTAAGTCATGAGCTAAAGGGTGTCTTACCAAAATAAATAAACCCTAACCATTTCTTACTGTGGCTTGCCCTAGCTGTGAGTGTGTCATGTGGTTGGACTTCCATGTTGTCTCGTCAAAAAGAAAAATAAATTGTCCTTGATAAGTGTGAACGTTTCCGTGCTGACCTTGTGGTCTTCCCCGTAACAAGTGGTTCCAAGTGTTGGTTGTAACCTTGTGACGACATGTTGTGTCGTGTTGAGTCAAAGCAAGTCAAAAAAAAAAGTTACCCTGTATTTCACGGTGTTGTCCTTGTGTTGGTATTTTTGGTGCGTTACATTTTCCCATTAATCTATTTGACTTGAATTGTAAAGAATCTTCCCAAACATTTTCATGTCTTCTATGACCAATATGTTCACAAGAAAATGTTTTCGGAGGAACATAATATTGATCCACCTTACATTCACCCATTGGCTCATCTAGAAGAAGCAATGGTAGTGGTGGATGTAGTCAAAATGTCTCCTTCATTATGCATCACAAGTCATCACAACTAGCTACATTACATTTCTTGAAGAATTGATGTCTACCCATAACTGATTCAATTTCATTTTGTACATTTTGTATTATATTGAGGTTTCTCAGTGGCTCACTCATTACCCATTATAGTATTGTAAAAGATATTTCTATTCCAACACTCAAAATATCCTCAAAAAAGTGTTAATATTTATTAAATAAATCTTATTCAAGAGTAAAATATTATGATATAAAAATTTGATTAGTAAAGGCTAAATACATTATTTTACAATGTAAATTGTTTTAAAATTTAATTCTTGTAAATATTAACTTATATTGACCCTTGACTTTGTTTAAACACATTGTACTTTGTCTCAACATAAATATCCTATTTCATCCACAACATATATGACTACATAATTGAGTGAGTTCCTAACTATGTGGCTCACATAAATCTTTTTGTTGCAACTTTTTATTCTCCTATGAATTTTGATCCTATGTAATCACTAAATTAAAATCCTTCTGTGCAATGAGGGTACCCCTTGTCCGCTCTCTAGTCAAAGGGAGCACACCATTGTGAATGCATATTCCTTCCTCACTTCTTTTCCCTATGCATAACTGGATTGTGCAATTGCATGAATATCAACCAAATTCCAATACATAAATATTGACAAATGGGTCAAAAATATTTTCATATTTACAATCTATTGTAAAACTGCTTGTAATTAAATATTAATATTGATTGTTATTTTGATTTATATCTTTAAAAACTAGTTATATAAATTATTACTATCAAATATTATTATTAGATGAACTAATCATTTTTCAACACTAATAAAACACAACATTATATATACGAAACTAATAAATACAAATTTATGGATGAAATGCTGATAGTATATATAGTCCCTTAATTACATGAGTGAAAGCTTCACCTCCTAAAACTTTAATGGAGCTACATAATAGTACAACAATATCTTAATAATACGATGTTGGAAATTAAATAATGTACACTTTTAAATTTTGGTTTTGTGCATCACTAAACATTGTTGATGCTACACATTGGTTTGTATTTCATGGTCAATCTCCATGAGGGATGAGCATAGAGTGGAAATTTCTTGACAAATTGTCAATCCAAAATAATGTTTAACACACACTATCAAAGCAATTATGAGTTCAGCAAGTGCCAACTCAACAATTTGAGGCCCATTGAAATTCCAGGGCAGGAATTCGTCCCGTTCCGAATGGAATCAATTCAAAGTCTTGACCTCTCACATCTATTGTTTTTCCCATAAATCTCTCTGGCATTGAATTGTAAATTCCATCTTCCCAAACACTTTCATCTCTACCCAGAACGTTTGATTTAGGAGGAATGCAATATCCATCCACAGTAAACCCCCATCGATTCATGTGGAAGAAGGGCACTGGAGAATGACCGAAAGGTCTCCTTCACTTGCATCGCAAATACTCACAACTTGCAACATCATCCAAGAATCGATGCCTACCCACTAATGACATTATCCATTACATGAGGGTTTCTCAATAATTCACTCATGCCCACTATTGTTGTGGAAGATGTTTCTACTCCTGCACTCAAAATATCCTGAAATTAAGAAAAATATTAAATTTATCAAATAAACTCATATATACATATAACATAGTTTTTCTTACAACCGAGTTCAAACTTACCAGTATCTGCCTTGATTGGATTGATTTTCATTATACTAATTGGCTCTAAAGCTACTTACCATGTCTTTTCATCTTCTTTCTCAGCTTTCTCCTTTGATTAATTGATATTACTTTACTGCAAATCCATCAAAATGTTTTTAACAACTCGCATCCTTACAATGCCTTCCAAATAATTCGAGAAACGGAATAATCTATAACAAATGCTCCGGCGACGGCCGTAATCTCAGAGAGCTTATCATGTTAAAGCCCATGCCTCCATTCAATTCATCATCTGAGAATGTTCTGCCGGAAAACATTCTTCAAACGATGTTTTGCGTGAGAGAAGAAAGGCTGTTCTTCACATCCACACACTCTCTCCCTTCTCCGCTCTCCATCCAAATGGAGCGCACCATGGCGTATACCTCTTCCTCCCTCACGGATCTGAAAGACTCGGTTCAAACTGTGAATAACTCGATTGTAGAGAGCTTTAAGATCCAGGTAGCGTGCAAACGCCACGTCTCTGTGACCGTAGGCCATGTATTTTCCAGTAGCACCCGCGGGTCTGTTGGCGAACACCAAATCGTGAGTTTTAAGAAACTCTTTCGCCATGGCCGGGGAAGAAACCACGACGGTGGGAACGGAACCAAAGGGTTAAAGAAACAATATGATTCCCATATTTCTTTGCAAGATCCGCAAGAGATTGATGAGGAAGATGCCCCAACTGAAGAAGATTTCCGACGAGGGGCCATGGACGTGGCCCTGGTGGCAATCTCGATCGAGCTGGCTTCTTCTTCTTTATCAAGAATCTGTACAAAATGAGTACGGAGATCAGGAAAATCCCAAGTCCTGTTATCGCCGGCGCAATTTTAGAGGAACAACAAAGAGAATCCATTACGGAAATCTGAGGATGAGGCGGTAGAAGAATTGATGAGGAGATATTTTAAAATATGTCTGTGGGAGCGACGTATTTGTCGATTCAACATAAACGTTAACATTATCCATCGGAAATGACAGGATGAATATCATCAACCTTACGTTCTTGTTTTCTTGGATTGCTATTAATAAACTACTTACCTTCTTCTCCTTTGATTGATATTTAAAAAATCTTAACCTTCGGATCTCTTTAAAAATAATGCAGCATAATATCTGATCGGTTTAAATTATTAAAGTTGATTAATTATGACAGGATGAATATGATCAACCTTACGTTTTTGTTCTCTCATTGCTATTAATAAACTACTTACCTCATCTGCTTCTCCTTTGATTGATATTTAAAAAATCTTAACCTTCGAATCTCTTTAAAAATAATCAGCATAATATCTGATCGGTTTAGATTTTTGTGTGGAGTTAGTGTTGATTAATTATGACAGGATGAATATCATCAAATGTTTTAATTTCTCTTGGATTGCTATTAGTAAACTACTTAAATCTGGCAAAATTGATTTTAAAAAATTATTAATCGAATTCAAAATTACAATAATATTTTTCTAATCATGATTTCTATTAGCTTGCTAATGAGCTTTTAATATTTCTACAATCAATTACAAAATCTAAACCGATCAGAACGTTTAATCAAACTAGCTCCACACAAAAGTCTAAACCGATCAGAATTATACTAATTATTTTTAAAGAGATTCCAAGGAAAAGATTTTTAAAATTAATATTCAAAATTAATTTTTTTAAATGATTTCTATTGATAATATTTCTATAATCAATTTAATTATTATTAAATGTTTTTTTTTTCGGCAAAAACTTAATAATAATAAATATATCACACAAAAGGTTTAAAACTAGCAATCACATGTGTTTCATGACATGTGAACGTCGAACGGTATATGTTATTTGTTTTAGAGGTATAATTATTATTTTTGTAGTTGATGTTGATTAGGGGTGTGATTGATTTTGTAAGTGTAGAAATATAGATGGGCCACTTAATTTGAAGGTTGTTTCTACATTTCAAACTTGTTAAAATTCGTACATGAATACATTTGATACCATTTTCGATAGTTAATTTATTTTATAGTTGATGTTGTATGTATTTAATTTGTGTTTATTAGTTGTGCATCGGTTGTTCGGTTGGTGTTTTGTTGGAAAAACATTTATTGTACAGTTGATAATGTGTGTGATTGATAGTTGTAGTGTAGGAATTTAGTTGAAACATTACATTGAAATGTTGTATGTGTACATTTAATTTTGTTACAGATTCATACAATTAAAGTTGCATATCATATTTCAAAACATCAAATAAATGTAGATGTGCATGCACATAATGAGACATGTATACATTTGCAGTATTTATATCATGAATGGTAGCCTTTAGTGGGTAATTTTAGTTTCAATAAACATGATTACATTTGATACCCCTTGAACAACAGTGCCGCTTTGGATAGAAGAAGTGTTGAGTATAGTAGTGGTGGAGGTGCTATCAAAGCAGAGGGTAGCTTTTACGATAGGCTTAGTGATAGTAGTCTTGACTCCTCCTTTCTTCTTGCTCCAAGTGTTGTTACGTACACCATTTTTGAGTATCTCTCGAATGAAAAAGCAGGTGAAATATGCAGATTTGCAAGTGAGGGAACTCTGGAGAAAGATGTGAATGTCAGACCCTACCTTTCAGTGGTTCCAATGTCAACGGTTGCTCTATGAAAAGTAAGTCCCTGCCACTTGTGGATAGTTAATCCCCAAGCCATTTTAATCGACAATTGTCTTCGATTCCCTCTTGAAATAGGGGGTATGGGAATATGTAACGGGTTAGAGGGATCCCAACATGGAACGTTATATCTATCAAATTTGACAACAACAAATAAAGGTAATGCTGGTGGTTGCATTGATGTGTCGTAGAGAATGTCGGTGATTGTTCCTATGGTACCATTCATGAGGCCTGCGTTAACCCATAGATTTTCAACCAATCTTACGAAATTGGGCAAGGAAGCTTTGTAAGAGTGTATCAGGGTAATTTGAAAGATAAAGATGTGGCTATAAAGAAACTAAAAGGTAGAGGCAAAGACATCAAGAAATTAATTGAGAATGAAGTCAACACGATGTTGGGCACCAACATCGAGAATGGACCTTAGGGAGAAAAAATGTAGTATCTGAAATGCGGGGTCCTCCCACTGAATATATTATGTGTTGTAGCAATTTCTTGTAGCTTGGTGAGCTTGAAGCCAATTTCTGCTGGAACAGAGCCCTAAAAACTGGTTGAATTCCAACCCAATGGTTTGCAACTTTGTACAGTTCAAGAGAATGGAAAAAACATCTCCCTTCAGATTGTTATTGCCAAACGTTAATTGTTGTATGTAGCCCAACATTCCCAATTCCTGGGGTACCATTCTGCTTAATTGGTTGTCTTCTATTTGAAGAAAATTAAGCGCCAAAATACTTCCTGTGGATTTTGGGATGCTTTCGTTTAGCTGATTGATGGACAGGTCCACCAGTCACAATTTGGCTAGCTTATAGCCTACATCCTCTGGAATTGTCCCCACAAATTTTTTGTGATATAGGTTCAACTTTTTCAATTCTGTACAGTTCGTGAGAGAATATAGAATGGACCCTCCTAGGTTGTTATTATCCAATGACAATTCTCGTAGTTGGGAAAGTGAACCCAATTCTTGTGGAATATAGCCACAAGGAATTAGAAGATATATTTAACTCCTCCATGAAAGAATAGTTTCTTAGTGCCTTTGGAATGACACCTATAAGGATATTGTTCTTCAACTTGAGCTCTCTCAGTTTCCATAATTGACCAATCTCTTCCGGGATACTGCCATTGAGTTTGTTGGAATTTAGAAGCAGATGTTCTAATCTGGTCAATGTTGTTAATATCTCAAATGGAATTGGTCCCTCAAGCATATTATTAGACAGCGACAAGTGATGCAATTTTGTGTAATTATTCAGAGAATTGGGAATTTTTCCAGAAAGCAATTTATTTTTTAGATTGAGCACTATTAAACGCCTGAGAGCACCTAGTAGATAGAAATAATAAGATAAGCTAATTATCCCCTATAAAATAGAAATAATTGAGATAAACTAATCACGTCCATATTTGTTGTATAACCAATTTCATCAATTGTATCAGGCCCGCAAATCAACCATTTGTTTGTTTATGAGTTGATTATTGTAATTTTCATTTACTTATTTAATTTTAAACCAGGAATATTTGGGACGGAAACATAGCTTTACATATAGGCAATCATTAAGATCACAAGAGAGAGTATCATTGATCAGATAAGTGGCTGACTATCTCATGCAAAATTCAAAAGTAGCTTTACATATGAAACACCAAGTTGCCAACCAGTGCTTGGCGAAACATGCTCTCACAATGTTGATAATACAACTCAGATTCATGTTTGTCAATTACATGATCTCGCAATGTTGATAGTGCAACTCAGATTCATGTCTGTCAATTACATGATCTCACAATGTTGATAATACAGCTCAGATTCATGTCTGTCAATTAAATGAATATGCTACAGATACAGTATGGCACTTGGAGCATAACTTACCAATCCAAAAGAAGTTTCTGAAACATCAATCTAACTTCTTGTGCTTCCAGTGCTGTTTTTTTTATTTCCCGTGTCTGTATATTGTCTGTGTCACTCTAAATTCATGAATCTCCTTTTGATCTCCCTTTTTCTGTGTGCGTATACTTTCTTTTCTAGCATTTGCAATCTATTAAATATCTCCCTTTTTCTATTTTCAGCTCAGCCTAATTAAAAACGAAAGCTACAATTGTTAATTAAAAACAAAAGCTAAAATTGTTAATTATTAGAAACAAAATTATTAAAAATAGTAGAGATTTCTATTTTTAGCTCAACCTAATTAAAAACAAAACCTAAAATTGTTAATTATTAGAAACAAATTATTAAAAATAAAAGCTAAAATTGTTGTTAGTTAAAAACAAAAGCTAAAATTGTTAAATATTAGAAACAAAATTATTTAAAATAGTAGAGATTTCTAAATTACATACAATATACAATATTACATACAATATTATATATTTACTAAATTATATACTATTACTACTAATAATAATAATTTACACAATCTATTTTATACAAAATTATATTAATAAAATATTTTTTAAAATAAAAACATATTATTATTATATTGTTTGAATATTATTAACATATTTGATACATACCATATATATAATTGTATTAATAAATTTAAAATAATTTATTACATACAAAATACAATATTTTATTTATATATATATATATAATATATAATATATAATATAATAATAAATAATAAAATAAATAATATAAAAATAATCTATTTTATAGATTATATTTTGATATTACATATCACAAATTTGTAATGTAATAAAAATAAATTATTGATTGGCTATTTATAATTATATTTTGATATTACATATAAATTTGTTAATGTTATAGAAACAAAATATATTGATTGGCTATAATATAAATACATCATTAAAAACAAAAGCTAAAATTGTTAATTATTAGAAACAAAATTATTAAAAATAATAGAGAAAAGCTAAAATAGGGAGGAAAAGCGCAAACGTCAAGACAGCAGTCAAACTGTCAAATTTAATACAGTCGTAGAAACGTCCGCAGGTGCCTTTCCCATAAGGAGAATGCCTTCAGCGTAAAAATATTAAAATCAAAATTAATAAAAAAATTAAATTTAAAATGAAATAAAATTTAAAATTTAACATTAATAAAAATTAAAACTTTAATAAAAAATAAGAGTTAATAAAAATTGATAAAAAATTAAAATTTCTTAAAACTCAATAAAAAACAAAAAAAAATTAAAAATTACAAATTCATAAAAATTAACCAAAAAAATCAATTAAAATTAAAATTAATAAGAAAATAAAAAATCAAAATGTAATTAAAAATTAAAACATAATTAAAAATCAATAAAAATTTATTGATAAATAAAAAATAAAAATAAAAATTCATAAAAAATTAAAAATTAATAAATTATTAAGATTAAAACATTAAATATTATTAAAAATAAAAAACTTAAAAAATATAAAAAATTAAAATTAAAAAATTAAAAGTATTTAAAATTAAAAATTAGATTGAAAATTCTCTTAAATTCTAAACAATGTCTCTGTGGCGCTCGAAGCCAAACCAAAGCTCTCCACAAGTAGATTGACGCGTCTCCACTCCAAAGGATTCAAAATATCTGACTATTTCTGCTCCAGTATCCTCTAATGGCGCGGGTTTTGGGAGTTTTACCTCTGATGTGAGTTTGCACAATGGGGACGGCACCGGTGGCAGGGGAGCTCAAACAAGCCAAATAGTATCTTTTTTGACCCCTATGGCATCCGCTAACGACATTTCTGTCTTCAGCGGACTAATAGTTCTATCGCAGGCCTCTCAAATTCACAACGACCTAAGCAAGCATCACCGACACCTAAGTGAACTTTTCCAAACCCTAATGTTGCACTTGGTCTGAATGGCAGTAATGACATCTCCTGCCTTAAGCCTATACGAGCTCCTGCTCAGTCTGTTGGCACATGCGATTTTCAGAGCCCAGATTCTTTGGACGACCATTTGGGTTGGGGCTCCGACGGGAAGGGAGATTTGGCCGGATCTATGCGAACCCTGAAGAACCTACATCCTGAGATCTCTGTGGCTGTGGGCTCTGCTGCAAGGGTTTTAACCTGCACAGATCCTAAAGCTGGTGTGGGTGGCGACTCTTCATCTATTGTTGAGGGTCATAACAATGGCTTGACTTTATTCAAAGACATTCTGAAGGGTAAGAGCTCCATGGCTCTTGCCACCACTATGCCCTACATCAAGTTTGGAGAGGAATTCTTTAACACTGAGTGCTACTAACAAGAACATGCATTGATTTGTTGATTGTGGCTTATGGCCAAGCCTACTAGATCTACATGAATGGATCTCCAAATACTGGATCCCGCTACTCTGGGGAAGGTTAGATCTTTAACCTTATGCTAAAAGAATATTTATTGTGGCTTTTTCTTCAACAACTGATAAAAACATCATAGCATGTAAATTTTACCCAAATCATGATACCTTGTCTTAAAACCATGGTTTCCCTCTTTAACCCACTCACAGAATCATTCTCTCGCAAACCCATTTGGATTAGGTGACTCATTTACCTCTGCAATTTTGGATCCAAAAATGTCTGATTTCCATTGGCAATGTTTTGGGCAACATTCTTTTCATTGGCTCTCAAACCACTAATTTTGCCCATACAACATATGACAGGATCCTTGTTGAACTTGATACTTCTACAAACCTTCATGCAAACATCGAGCTAAAAGTGCAAAATAGAACATGGTCTCAGCGATTGGACTATGGTGTAGATGATGCTTCTCTTTACGTCATACTGATGTTGAATGTGGGTTAGAAAAGAGTAAAAATGAGAACAACAATTGGTGGAAAAAATGCATTCCTTGAGCATTTGGTTTTTTATGCCAAGGAAGATTTGGATTCAGACGATGTAAAGGAATCGATTCTAGAAATGCCTCTTACAGAAATTCCTGCTGAAGGAAATATGAAGAATACAAAAGATGATTCACCTGCGTATAAAGCGGCTAAGGAAAACATCTTTCATTTTTTATTTGTGGAAAAAAGCACATATTTGTCGATTGAAGCTATTGAGGTTATTCTACATGTCGAGGAGGTTTTTGGCGGTTGGAAAATGGTGCATAACAAGAAAAAATCCACTCTTAAGAATATCATTTCTCCAACCTAGTGGTTCACTATTGTGTAGCTGATGTGTTGTTGTTGTTTGGCTGTGATCTGGCTCCTTGCTAACTAGATGCCACTGCCTTTGTTTTTACTATTTTTCTTGTTGTTTTAGGCTTTAGTTCTTAGGTGTGGTCCCCACTGGTCTTAAAACCACTGTTATACTCTTATTTAATTTGGCTTTTGAGCCCTTTTGTTCCATGGGGTATGGTTAAATCCATTTATCAATAATTAAAAAAATTAAAAATTAGTAAAAAATTAAAATTTAAAATTAATAAAGAATTATAAAAAATAATACAAATTTAAAGGTAATTAAATATTAAAAAGTTGTTAAAAATTGATTAAAATAAAAATAAGTAAAACTTTAAAATTATTTAAAAATTAAAAATAACATATTTAAATAAAAAAAAAAAAAATTAATAAAAAAACTTTAAAATAGGAATTGAAAATAATTGATTAAAAAAAATTCATAAAACTTAATTAAAATTAAAAACTAAAAAAAAATAAAAAAATAAACCAAAAGTCAAAATTAATAATTTTTATTTTTTTTAATTAAAGTTAACAATTAATAAAAGCTTAAATAGTAACAAAAATTAACAAAAATGATTTAAAATTAAAAAGTAATTACAAAATAATTAAAAAATTAAAAACAACAAAAAAAATTAATCAAAATTATAAAATTAATAAGTAATTTTAATAAAAATATAAAAAAATAAAATAATTAGAAATTAACAAAAAATAATAAAAATTTAAAAAATAATAATTTAAATTTTTTATAAATAACAAAAATTAATAAAAATTAAAATTAAAATTGAAGGAGAGGCAACAATAATTTTAGAGCCAAAGGACATGTACTAAATTAAAAATATGTGAAAATAAATTAGTAATTCCACATGAGTCATAAATTATGTTAGAGAAGAGTTCACTTTATATTAGAGTTTTGCTTTTAATTGATGGAATGACAATGTAAATTATAAGCCCCTTTTGTATTCATGTTCATAAAATTCTTGGAAATGAGGGGAAACTTTATCTTCGCAAAAAAGTCTTCTCTCCTCTTCACCTTATGGATGGTGAGGCCCCACATGATTTTGAGCAAGATTTGGTTACGTTTTCCACGTGTGGCATGAGGTAGTGGCAAATGTGTTAGGTGGATGTTGTCTCATTGTGGGCCACAAAATATGTTGAAGTTAACAACAAAGGATTAAAAGTTTGGTGGTTGCATTTGTCGATTGTAGAAACCTGGCCGATCACCTTATTATCTAATCCATATCCTACTCATAAACTTGCCCTTCACACAAGAGCACTATAGGCACTGAGTATCATTGAGGTTTGATAACATAGCATGTTTCTTTGATCGGCTCTAATTATTTGCATAAAGATGTTTTTCTCTTTTAAAGGTTTCCTATTGTAATGGAGACAAGAAGAAGTATGTATGTGACATTGGAATATTCCAATCTCCATTGTTGGGTCCACATTTCTTATGTTGGTTAATAAATGTCCGGATACTAGTTGTTGTGGCTTAGAGCCTGGTTGACATAAATTTTTGTCCAAGGTAATGATTGTGTTGAATGTGTGCCAAAGTGCGTGGCTAAAAGACTTCCATGTATATACTGGGATGTCTTCTAGTGGGAGTAGATGACCCAGATCACCCACTAGTATCACTATGAGGCCAATAAAATTTATGTTATTATACTGAGGGAATGCTTCATTTACCCTGCTCTATCTTTTGCTCATTATTTTCGGGTCGACTAAGCTCATTTGATCAATGAAAATGTATTCAATGTCTCTCATATACTCTTGGAAAACTACCACTACTTGTCATTCGAGTGCCTTCATTTCTCAAATGGCTATTCTACGCTTGAGTGTTTGTAATGAAATTTTTATGCAACTATCATGTAGGGATATTTGTATGTGTTGTACCTTGAACAATCATCTTTAAGGGTGATCATCGTCCTTGCTTACCAATGTGGCAAAAAACAATTGTATAGGAAAGTTTTTTCTTTCATAGAGTCAATGAGTACACAATTGACAACTTGTTTACCAATAGAAAGAGAAACGAATGTATGATTACACACTAGAAGCGAGGATTTTATTTTACAGAATGTGGTATGTCTCATGTGCGTATATGTCAAGGTCAACTATAGTCTTCGAGAAGAGCATATTGTATGCAATATTTGTCAAGATCTCAATGCTAACAATGTTTAATATTCTTATTAACATGTGGTTGTAGCTCTCTGATTTGTTCTCTACCTTTGATGCATACTTACAATATACTGCAAAATAATTTACTTGTGATGTTTTCTTCCATAAGATTCTTAAACCCTCTACCATATGTTAAGATATAGGTTTTTTTTCTTTTGTTTCTTCATGTTTTATAATTGCAATGCATAAGCATACCATCAACATGGAAATAATATTTATGGTTAAAATTTGAGAAATTCAGGTATAGTAATTTGGAATTTTCCATATGTTATTTGCAACATTGTTCGGAAGAGTGAAAGGAATAAGAAAGATGTTACAGAAACATAGAAGATCAAACTACATGAATAATAAATATGTTACAGGTGGGAATTAGGTACCTACTGTTAAAGTTGTGGAGCTTGATTGCAAGTTAAAGTGGGAGTTTGGTTGTCTTTGTTTTATTTTTGGGGAGGAAATCATGGTCATGGATAAAAATAACATTATCTCATTAATAGACTAGAGTTGTTATTTTTATAAGCATGTGATATTTAGGTTTCTTGTTGTTGAAGAAAACTTTTACAAAGAGGTGCACAAGCCATATATATATGTGCATGGATTAACTCTTTGATATATGAAAAAGAGAGAGAATTGTATTGTATTCCTCAAGACTGAATAAAGGAGAAGTCTCACTTGTTTCTGGTGGATGTAGCCCAAATTGGGTGAACCATGTTGAATATTGGGTTTATTTTGTGATTGAATGCTTATTTTATTTATGTTTTAATTCTGTTTTATTGCTCATATGTATTTAAATCTTAACGAATGATATTAGAGCAGGATTTTGTTTTGGCAGAAAAAGCTCGCTGGAGGGTTTCTTGTTTGAGTGGGAGAAATGGTAGAAGATATCAAGTTCATGGTTGAGAAGTTTAACGGCCAGAACTTTCAGCTATCGAAGATGCAAGTGGACAACTACCTATATCAAAAGGATCTTTATCTACCATTAAAAGGGAACGATTTGAAGACATCCACTATGAAAGATTAAGAATGGGATGTTCTTTGTCGGAAGGCACAGATAATGATACTGTTGTGCCTGGAAGTTGTGGTAGCTTTCAGTATTTCTAAGGAAAAGACAACAATAGATATAATGGAAAAATTGGGTAAATTGTATGAAAAATGCTCAGCCTCCAATAAGGTATTTCTCATGAAATTTTTGTTTAATATGAAGATGTCAGAAGGTGATTTAGTAAATGATAATTTGAATTAATTCAACATGGTTACTCATCAATTAAGCTCTATAGGAGTAATTTTTTAAGATGAAGTTAGGGCTCTGTTAATTTTGTGTTCATTGCCGTAAAGTTGGAATACTTTGGTTATGGCTATGAGTACTTTTGGTTCTGGTTCAAACACTTTAAATTTTGATGATGTTATTGGTGTGATGCTTAGTGAAGAGATGAAAAGAAAATGAAAAGGTGATTCATGTGTTAATGATTTGAGTGTAGAGAACATGGGAAGACAGAAGGAAAAAGCAAAAAGTTATGGACACTGTGGAATGTCTAAGAAGGGAAGATCTAAATCTAGAAGTAGGATGTTATACTAGAATTGTGGAAAAGCATGACATGAAATGAAAGATTGTTGGTATTTAAAATCAGGGGAAGATCAACAAGAAGGGAACAAATAGGAAAATGTAGCAGGTGATGTGTTACAAGATGATCTTATTCTTTCTTTGGATAGTAAATTAGAATCTTGGGTTTTAGATTCTGGTGCTTCATTTCATGCAACTCCTCATAGACAATATTTTCAAGATTATGTTCAAGGGAATTTTGGGCAGGTATATATTGGTAATAATGAGCCATAGAACATTGTTGGAAAAGGAAGTGTTCATGTTAAATTGCAGAATGGTAACACTTGGGTGTTGAAGAATGTCAGGCATGTTCCTAGCCTGAGAAGGAATATAATTTCTGCAAGTAAATTAGGATATGAGGGTTTTACATGGTTATATTTACAGTAAATTCCTGGAAAGTTACTAAGGGTACTCTTGTGGTTGCAAGAGGTAAAAAAGTAGGTAATTTGTATTTATCCACTTTTAGTACTGATCCCTCTTCTATTTTAGCTACTACAGGTATAGACACAAATCTATGGCATCACAAACTTGGCCATATGAGTGAGAAGGGGATGAAGATTTAACATTCATAGGGAAAGTTGTCAAATTTGAAAAACATAGACTTGGAATTTTGTGAGCATTGTGTGTATGGGAAACTAAAGCCTGTGAGATTGATCAAGGTTGGGTCAACAAAGAAGGAGCATAAGTTAGAGCTTGTTCATACAGATGTGTGGGGGCTGACTCAGGTATCTTCTCTTGGTGGTTCATGGTATTATGTTTCTTTTATTGATGATGCTACTAGGAAGGTTTTGGTTTACCATATAAAAATAAATTTGATATATTTAAAAATTTCAAGAAGTGGAAAACTTTGGTTGAGAATGAAACTGGTTTGAATTTGAAGTATCTCAGATTAGATAATGGTGGAGAGTACTACAACAATGAATTTAATAACTATTGTTCACATAATGGAATCCATAGGGTGAAGGAAGTTCCTAGAACACCACAACAGAATATGGTGTCAGAAAGAATGAACAAGCCTATCCTGGAGCATGCAAGGAGCATGAGAGTGCATACTAGATTTCCCTTACAACTTTGGGTGGATGTTGTAGATACTACTGTTTACTTGATAAATAGAGGACCTTCAAGTGCTTTGGAAGGTGGAGTACCAAAGGAGGCTTGGACCGGTAAGGAGGTAAACTATTCTTTTCTAAAAAAATTTGGTTGTGAAGCATTTGTTCACATTGATAAAGAGAATAGGACCAAGGTAGAAGCTAAGTCAAAGAAAAATACTTTCATTGGGTATGACACTAATGATTTTTTATTCCAGTTGTGGAGTTTGGATGAGAATAAAATCATTAGGAGTAGGGATGTTATTTGTAATGAAAGGGTTATGTACAAGGAACAATTATAGGATAAGAAGCTGGAAAAGTATGAGTATGTAACACTTGATGAGATAAAATATACAGAAGTTCTCAAAGGTCTGAAAAATCAACAAGTTGGCATCAAACATGGCAAAGTCAGTGTTGATTTTTTAGATCAAAATCAGCAAGAACAACAAGAGTCTCAAACTCTATAAAATCTTGTGAGACATTCTACTAGGGTAGCTAGACCTCCTGCAAGATTATCTTCATATCAAATTTACTATTTTTTATTGACGGATGGTGGAGAACCATAAAGTTTAAAGAATCAATGCAGGTATAAACATGGAAAAAGTGGGAGCATGACATGGATGACGAGATAGACTCCTTGGAACACAACCAAACTTGGGATTTGGTTCAGTTGCCTGCAAGAAAGAGAGCATTATAGAACAAGTGGGTTTGCTTCTTGAAGGAATAATAAGGTGGAAAAAGAGGTACAAGGAAAGACTTGTTGTGAAGGGATTTACACGGGAAAAAGGTATATAATTTGATGAAATTTTCTCTCCTAATGTTAAAATGACTTCTATTAAAATTGTTTTAAGTTTTCTAGTTATGGAAGATTTGCATCTTGAATAATTAGATGTAAGAACTTCTTTAATTCATGGTGATTTGGAGGAAGAAATCTATATGGAGATCAAGCCATAAGGATATGAAGTCAAGGGGGAAGAGAAATTGGTGTGTAGATTGAAGAAGAGCTTGTATGGCCTTAAGCAAGCTCTAAGACAATGGTATTTGAGATTTGACATGTTCATGATAGAACATGGTTACTCTAGATGTCATTCTGATCACTGTGTTTATTTTAAAAGACTAGATAATAACACCTATATTATCTTGTTTTTGTATGTGGATGACATGCTTGTGACAAGATCAAACATGCAGGATATTAATGAGCTAAAGAGACAGTTAGCCAATACATTTTCCATGAAGGATTTAGGTGCAACAAAGAAAATTATTCGCATGAGAATCAATAGAGATAGGAAGAGTAAAATATTGACTATATCTCAAGTAAAGTAAGTGAATAAGGTGTTGCAATTATTTAGGATGTATGGTGCAAAACTAGAGAGTACAGTGTTAGCAGGGCACTTCAAGTTGAGTAAAGAACAATGTACTAAAACACATGAAGAGATTGAATATATGTCCAAAGTTCCATATGCTTCAACAATTGGAAGTTTGATGTATGCTATGGTATGCACAAGACCAGACATTTCCCATGAAGTGGGATTCGTCAGTAGATACATGAGTAATCTAGGAAAGTACCACAAGAATGCATTCTAGTAGATTCTCAGATACTTGAGAGGGACCAATAGTAGACGATTGTGCTATGAAGGGTCAGAGGTTTCCTTACACAGATATGTTGATACAGACATGGATGGAGATTTGGATGGTAGGAGTAGCACCATAGGTTATGTATTCACTATTGGTGGCACAATAATTAGTTGGATTTCTAAACTACAAAAGATTGTTTCCTTGTCTACTAAAGAGGAAGAGTATATTACTGCTACAGAAGCAAGCAAGGAGATGATATGAATGCATTGGTTCATGGAAGAGTTGAGAAAGACACATGAGGATTATAGGTTATTCAGTGATAGCCAAAGTGTAATTCATCTTGCAAATAACTCAACATTCCTTTCGAGAACCACACATATACAACTCAGGTATCAATTTATTAGATCAGTTTTGGAGGATGGAAAACTAAAGTTTGAGAAGATCCATACAAGTAAGAATCCTGCTGATATGTTGAAAAATGCAGTTATAAAAGAGAAGCTGGAAGGTTTTTTGGCTTCGGTAGGTCTTCAAGATTGATCTTGAAGAAGAGAAACAAGTCAGAGAAGAGTCGGAGGGTGATCTGTAATAGTGGGTTGCAACAGTCAGTCTCCAAGTGGGATATTTTTGAAGTTGTGGAGCCTGATTGCAAGTTAAAATGAAATTTTGGTTTTCTTTTATCTATTTTTGGGGAGGAAATCATGGCCATGGATAAAAATAACATTATCTTATTAATAGACTAGAATTTTTATTAATAGACTAGGGTTGTTATTTTTATAAGCATGTGATATTTAGGTTGCTTGTGGTTGAAGAAAGATTTTATAAGCATGTGATATTTAGGTTGCTTTTAGTTGAAGAATTTTTTTACAAAGATGTGCACAAGATATATAATAGTGCATAGATTTACTCTTTGATATATGAAAAAGAGAGAGAATTGTATTATATTCCTCAGGATTGAATAAATAAGAAGTCTTAGCTTTTTTCTGGTGGATGTAGCCCAAATTGGGTGAACCATGTTAAATCTTGGGTTTATCTTGTGATTGCATGCTTCTTTTAATTCTATTTTAATTCCGTTTTATTACTCATCTTTATTTTGATCCTAACACCTGCATGTAAGACTCCGGTTACACATGTTCAGATTGTTATAGTACCCAAATAATTTATTTGTGTTGCACATTACCTTCTCCATCTCACTCACATTATTCACATAAGTGTGATCCGTGCTTAAAGGCCCAAGAAAAATCCAAACCAAAAAGAAAACCTACTTAGTGCAATAAAAAGAAATCAATGTGGTTGTGTTTCGAACTTCGACCCCATCTTGGATAAATAATTATGTAACTATAATATGTATTATTTACCCCCATATGGGGGTGCTTATTCTATTTCTTTGGATTATTTATTATTATTACACTATTTTTTAGAAGTTGTAGGATTTCTTAGAAGTTTGAGTATGTGTTTTTTTCATAATCATGGATTTTAATAGTTTGTGAACTGTAGGGGTATGATGCATCAATACTATTAAACAGTGAGTTGGTTTCAGAAGGAAATTGTGGAATCTAAAATTTGGAGTTGATTTACAGATTGAATATTATAATGGAATTGGCATGCCTAGGGGTAGGTAAGGGTGTCATGTGCCAACATAATTGCATTAGCCACTAGAGATGTGATTCACATATCATGAGGTCCACAATCTTGATTTCCTTAAAACTAGGGGAATCTCACAGCCACCAACACCTTAACTGATTAACTTCTTCCTTCTGCATCCATTCTTTTCAGGTGGAAAGACAATATGTACTAGGTTCAAAACATAACTGCAATGATTAATTTTTGTAATAATTAATGGTGTTTGGTAATCTTGAGCCGTTTACACATTTTTCAAACATGTTTTCCCTTGCCCTCCAGCCATTTCAATGACATGCATTTATATTTGGATTTTGTCTATTCGAGTATTTTGTATTTTACCGCCAATGCAATAGGTCTCGTGGCATTTTTATGGCTTCTTTTTATTCTAAGTATTTAGGTGGACATAAGTCCATGGAATCATTTCTATTTGCTAAAGTCTTCGGGTTTGGAGCGGGGATCTATGCAATGCAGCATGATTCCTCTAAAATTTATTTATTTTTCCCTCGGTGGACCTTAAACCCTCGGAATAAGCTACAACTTATATTATCATTGGGTCCAATTTAAGTCAAAGGAGTCTGTAACGCCTAGTAATACACACGAATACAACACAGAAAAGATCAAATATTTTTTTTTTTCCTTTAAGCTTACACGACACAACAAATATTCCAATGGCTACTACCAACTCTTGAAAGGCTTGACACTACATTGACCACCAAGGTACAAGGGAAACTATGACACCCAACAAGAAACTGCTCACTTCCCATTTCGACAAGACATCACATACTAGTCCTACCACAGAACACAATTACGGTTAGGGGCATCCCACATGGAAAGTATTTTTAAGGTTTATTATTTTCTAAAAAGTCTCTTAATTCTTAACATACATTCTAGGAGATTCATGAAATGATTCACATGATTCTTCTTATGAAGTTAGATTTTTTTTTGTTCCTTTTTTTTATGGAAATTAGTTTAAGATCAACTCTAAGATGAAAATTACTTGTTTACCTCATTTAATTAATCAAGGAGGCATTCAAACCCATAAGGTTAATACATGCCCCCTAGGCTACTTGGAAAAAAAACCCGAAGGATTCACTCCTAAGGCATACATCCTACCTTATAACAACCTATGTTACGCAAAAGAAAGAAAAAAGTAATCCTAAATGAGATTTAGTTCCCATTCTAATTTTTAAGGGTATTTCTTCTTATGCCTACTAAGAAATTGAGTTAGTATGGAAGAGGTAGAAGAACAAAAGAATTATGCCTTAAGATTACAACAATAACATTAATGCACAAGATGAGAAAGATCTTACTCTACTTTCCATAGAGGGAGCACAAAAAGGATTCCTTTACTCACCATAGAAAGGATTAAACATTAAAAAAAACTTAACACACTCCTCTCATAGCGCATTAAAAGAGGTCACAACTATCCTACTTACCACCACTCAAGATTTGATAAGGATCACAAGAAACACAATTTATGATGCATGAATCCAGTTTTGGTTACCGTAATGGGTAATGGGTTTAAAAATGATTCAAAACACTTAAGGTGGCATCCTAGATTAGTTTACGGTCTAAGCAAGACAACATGTTGTCAGTCCAAAACGGTTTTATAATATGAAGAAGATGGTTTTCTAAGGGTGCTAGTAAAGAAAAAGGCATAATCCATAACCTAACCCTACAATCCAACCTAACGGGAAACAATATGTGCTAGTATAAGGTATAACTAGGTCATCTCTGATTTACAAGTTTACGATGATGATAACAAGCTTACCGGTTAAGGAAACCACACACACTTGGATTTTATTATTCTTAAGTTGGGAGGTGCACTTAAGCGTAAGAATAAAAGAAACTTTATTAATGTTCACAATTCAGAGTTTATAAATTGATAAGTTAGTTGGTGATGTTTTCTTGACTACTTACCCAATTTAGCATGACTTTGTTAACCTTTCAATTTTCCTTACATTAATTTACAACCTAATATAATTAGCATCCCAACAACTCAGAAGGTGGAAATACCAACATAGATTGAGAGTAATAAGGTATTTTGTTTTTGACACAAGACGATATTTTCCCTTTTTTTTGCCACTTAGGGATCCATTACTTCACTAACTTGTTTACAACATTATATATGATTCAATACATATATTGCAAAGACAATTATAAGGATTATAACAACATCATATTATTCCAAACATTACATTACTGCCCTACTTTAGAAGAGTTTACCACTCAGAGTTATCATCTCTAATGTGTTTACCATTATTATTATTTTATTTTATTTTGATGAAAGAAAAGTTCCCTTTCCAAAACGAATCACACAAAAGGTACCTAAAAGTCTTGGTCACTTTTATTTGGGTTTAAATAGGTAGAACAATACTGGTCATAACAACACCAAAACTTCCTTCCAAAAATTGGAGGCACACAACAAGATACTCATAACAAAAATGAATTCATTTTACTCTCTTCACCAAAATGTTTCACAAGTTGTTACCTTAGTAAACAAAAGAAAAGACAAATTTACATCACAATTACACAGTTACTAACATACTAACTTCTTATGATTTTTCCTAGCAATTTATATAGCAAGACCCTTCGATAGATTAAGCATTTGAGCAAAAGGGATTTGTTATCAACGCCGATGCAACTTTTCCACTAGATAGTTCCTCCCTTTTTTTTCTACTCATGAAATTCACCTACACAATTATTACCTTGGGTCAGTTCATGGGAACTGATCATGTTAAATACTACAAATAGGATAAGAGTGCTACTATTAACAATATCATGAAAACAACCTTCTATTTAATGAAAAGGAGATACACTCCAAAACAAAATTCACTAACAACATCATTAATCATACTAGGAATAATACCAAAACAAAAGTCAAGAAAGGATCCATAAGAACCCATTATGAACATTATTTTAAGAACAAAAGTTTACCCATCATTCTAGTAGGAGTCAAACACCTGATAGGTTCAAAGAAGAGTTTCTAACGTATTGGGATTTTAATCATGTAATCATATATATTATATGAATAAAATCCAATACTCGGACATCAATCAACAATTCCCAAAATAAATCATCAGATCTAATAGATTTAAAGTCATAATTTTAACATTACTTACTTAAACATTATTCACCACTTTCAAAAGAGAATTAACCTCACCACAGTCTGAAACTCATTTCCTTGCAACAGGGAATACAAAGGAAACTAAAAAAACAAGTTCAAATATCTAATTATTTTATCATGCCATACATAACATACATCACTGACGATCAAATAAATAACCTGTATTCAGCTAATCAAACAATTTAATTTTATCAACTTCTTCTAATTTACCAAGGATGTACCCCTTTTCGGTTTGTACAATGAGCCAACCTAATACACGATTTTATATGAGTCAACAATTTGTATTACAACCGAGATAAATCACATGCTCGACCTAGATAAGGTAATACTCACTTCCTTGAACATATTAACCAAATATCAACCAAACTTTACGAATTGTAGCGTCATGCCCTTACAAATGTAAGCACTTTCCTCACATCAATTGCTCAGCAGATTCAAGGATAAAAAGGGGAGTACATATTTATTCTCTTGAAGGTAGTCCTCTCTACAAGGTGGCCCAGTGATCCAATAACTTTTACCCAAAATCAACTTGATGGTAAACAAAAAAAATGATAATATTTTGTTTACCCTTATAAAGAAATCAACTTACTTCCTCGATTTGGCAAGGGTTGAAATCATAAATTCCCAAGGCGCAAGAAAGGAGAATTATATGGTAAAATGTTGTTTCTGAAGTTTAAACATTTAATAATTATTTTATTTAGTGGGGAACCCAAAATGGATTCACGGAAAATAATTACCAAATTAAATACTTCAATCGACCATAGACAGGTCTTAAAAGATACCTAGTTCACCTCCCCCCAATTGCGTTTTCCTTTTTTTTTAATTTTCATCTTTTTTGATGAGAACAAGTTGCAGGGACAGTCGCAGCATGCTGACTGCTCAGGGCATTAAAAAAAACTTAAATATTTAACCTGTTTCTCCATGAAATAAAAAAATAAGAGAATATCCTCCACTAATACGGATTATCTGCCCCCTACTGAAATTCATAAAGATGGCCATCGACATTACCCAGAAACAAGAGCACAAAAAAAAAGTCCCATGATCCAAACAAGCAGTATTGTGGACTTTTCCTTAAGCAAGAAGTAAATGGAACAAGCTATAATGTAAATAGGGAACAATTCCTACAGGCTAGGAGAGACTGGGAGACAACCAAATAACCCAAGTGAATTTCCATTTCAGCACATAGAAGCAAATCATCTCATAATATTGTTAACACTGGCATAAAAATTGAATGGTAGTTTTTATGCCTAAATAAAATCCTGGGTAGCAAAAACAATGTCAACTAGGCTACAACAATAGTACACTCTTTGGAAATGTTCACATCTCTGGCCTGCTGGAGGATCAACCACCGAACACGGTCACGTTTTGGCACCGGCAGGGGAAGAATGCGGTTGCAGCCATGGAGGAAGGCCTTGCTCTTTTCCATCGCACTTGCCTGGAAGCACATCTTATCCTCTACACTCCATATAAAAACTCCCCCCAAAGTATCTCACATGGCTAGGCATGGCGCAGCCAGCCACCGCATCCCAGAATAAGACTAAAATAAAACAGTGAAAGAATTAAAAACAAAAGAAGCGGCCAACGAGCAAGGAGAAGTGATGTGGCCTCACATTTACAATTCATAGCAGGGTTATAATGACTTTGCAATAAAGAATGGTAGGTGGCCATCGATCCAACAAGGACCAAAACTTGCAGTTTGGAGAAACTTATTCCCCATGCCAAACGTGACTTCCACCAATGAAAAACAGGTCATAAATAAGCAATAAAAGTGGAGAGAGTGGCCAACAAAGAATAAATGGTTGGGTACCTTCATACGTGGGAGGTGGTTAATCCACAAGTTTTCCAGAATGTTAAAAAAAACTCTATAGTTTCAAAAATTCAAGTACTTTAGACTTCAAAATTTCAAAGTTTTTGAAAATTTAATTATTATTATTTAAAAAAAATAAATTCAACAATTTAAACATGAGACGTGGGAAGAAATTCATCTTTTCTTTTTAAAAAATAAATTGACCTTTTTTAAAAAAAATTACATTTATTTCACGTTGAAAAATTAACCATTTTCAAATTAGTTTTTTGTTTTGTTTTTTTTTAAAGCTTTAAAATTTTTAACAACTTGAAATTTTGAAAATGTTTATAAAATTTGGAAATACGTATAATTTTGAAATATTTATAAATGTGGCATATGCAATTACAAGTTCAAATAATTATGAAGTGATTTTTTTGTAAAATCAGAAAAAAATTTAGAAGATTTGAAAAGTGTTAAATTTTGAAAGTGTTAGTTATATTATATTTTGAAATTTGAAATAAATAAATAAAAATTGAAACTTCACAAAGTTTGAAATTGTGATAAAATTGACTTCTGAGAAAGCTTAAATTTGAAAATTTTAAAACCTCAAATATTGAAAGAATTGAATTTTAAAACATTGGATATTTTTAAAAAAAGAAGATAATTTTCAAAAGAGCACACACCAATGTTCAACATTTAGAAGTAGGTTCAGCGAAGCAAGATCTAGATTGAACGTCGAACGTGGCATTACAGAGTCAGTAATCATAAATCTAATGACCAAAATCAGAGACACGTGTTTACGTTTTAATGGACGCAACAAGTTAAGTTAAGCAAAGAAAATATTTGAGATGCAAATCCACAACCAATCATAGCCAAACATGAAGTTAAGTAGATTGACAAGGGCCAAGGGCATGGAGCTTTGCCATTGGACAAGGCTTCGTGTACTAACAAGGTCTATAAGAAAAGACTAATAACTACAAGGAGCATGGATCTTCCTCATTGGTTTGGGCTTCACAAGTCTGAAAAAGGTTAGTGATAGATGTGATGACCGTGGAGCTATTTGATTGGTCTTACCTTCACATCACAAGTTTGAGGATATATAAATCCCGATATGCAACTAATGCAAGACAAACACGTGGAGGAATTTTAGTCAAAATAATGGTAATGGATTTGGGAAGATTTAAAATCTGTGAAGAGGAGGATCTAATTGATATTCTGGGTCCATGTTGAAGGTGAACGTCTTTTGAAAGACACATGGAGCTATATAATTGGCTCGACAATTATAGCATACTAGAGGAGAAGAAATATATGCAACAACATACGAAGCGGAGAATATACAGAAGGGAATTTATCAAGAAAAAACTCAATTTTTTATATAGAATGAGAAATACATGTGTAGTAGCGTAGAGCCAAAAGAAGAAAGAAAAGAAGAATGTAGAGCAACAACTTGAGAAGACAAGTTTTGGTAAGAAAAATAAGAAAACATTAGGACATAAGAAGAGAAGAAAAAAAAATGTGCATAGCCTTAGCTTTGAGTTTGTAAGAAGTTTTTAAATTGAATATAATAGTTATATTTTGTGTGTTTTTGTGTTTTGGTTGTCTTTCCCTTACTGGTTGTAGTTGGAGCCAAAATTTTCCAACATATTGTTATCAGAGCAAAAATGTTGTTAGATCTTTTGAGTATTATTTTCTGGGTTGTGTTGTAATGGATTCTAGTAGCAAGTAACTCATGGCAACAACCCCCAATATTTGATGGAAGATCTATGATATCCAGTGTATTAAGATGAATACATTGTTCTCTTCTCAAGAGCTATGGGAACTTGTGGAAGGAGGATACATAGAGGTAGAAAATCAGGCTACTTTCAATGCACTCACACAAGCTCGGAATAATTCCTTGAAATAAAATAAAAGAAAGGATGCAAAGGACTTTAAGCTATATTCAAAATGCTGTCACTGATTTAGTTTTCCCAAGGATAGCAACAACTATAAACTCCAAGCAAACATGGATACCTTGCATAATGCTTATCAAGGAAGTGACAAGGTGAAGGTAGTCAGATTGCAGATGTTGAGGAGAGATTTTGAGACTCTTCTCATGAAAGAATCAGAATCAATAAATGATTTTTTCACAAGAACAATGACCATAGTCAATCAAATGAGGACTAATGGAGATGTGGTTGAAGATCATAGGATCATAGAGAAGGTATTGAGGAGCCTTCCAACCAGATTTGATCCATTTGTGGTTGCAATAGAGGATCCAAGGACTTGAGACAAATGAAAGTTGATGAGATAATGGGTTCTTTGCAAACCCATGAACAAAGGATGAGTAGGACAGTCAGCTCCTCCCATGAACAAGCCTTCAAAACAAATACAAATGTTAGAGGCAAGGGGAGAGGAGCATACAATAGAGGAAGAGGAATATTTAGCAACCAACAAGAAGGTGGAAGAAACAATCATCAAGAGCCACAAACAAGAGGAAGAGGTAGAGGAAGGAGCAACATAACACTTCCAGAGGTGGTTCTTCACAAAGGTATGAAAAATCAAATGTACAATGCTATTATTGCAAAAAGTATGGACACTATGCAAGTGAATGTAGAAAGAAAGAATATGATTTGAGAAATCATAATCATAATGCAAGCTTCTCTAATGCAAAAGAAGTTGAACCTGAAAAGAATGAAAAGAGTGGAACCTTTTTTCTAACTTGCAATGTAGCTGAGAAAGGAAACAAACAAATATGGTATTTGGATAGTGCATGCAACAACCATATGTGTGGAAACAAGGAAATGTTCAATAACATAGATGAAGCAATCAGATCTGAAGTGAAGATGGGAACAAATGACAAGGTTCTTGTGATGGGTAAAGGCATTGTATCCATTCTCACCAAGAAAGGAGACAAGAAGCAGATTCATAATGTTTTCTATGTCCCAGGGTTGAAGTATAACCTTCTAAGCATTGGGAAACTTGTCCAAAATGGATATAAGGTGAGGTTTGAAAATGGAGAATGTAGTATATATGATAAAAGTGGAAGCAACAAGCTGATTGCAATAGTGCAGATGACACAAAATAAAATGTTTCCTTTGAGGATGCAGAAGCAACAACAACAACGTTCAAAACAATAGTCATTGATCAATCCACTCTTTGGCATCTCAGGTATGGGAATTTGAGTTATGGTGGATTGAATGTTCTTTATAAAATGAAAATGGTTAAAGGGATGCCTCCTATTGAACAACGAGAATAAAGTATGTGAGGGATGCATATTGGGGAAGCAACATAGAAATGATTTTCCCTCAGGTAAATCTTGGAGAGAAATCTCACCTCTTGAGATGATACATTCAGATTTGTGTGGTCCCATGAAGACTCCCTCCTTGTCCAAGAGTGAGTATTTCATTACTTTCATAGATGACTTCAGTAGAAGGACATGGGTTTATTTCTTGAAAAATAAATAAGAAACATTTGAAGTATTCAAACAGTTCAAGGCCATGGTTGAGAAACACAGTGGCCATTATATAAAGACATTGAGAACAGATAGAGGGGGAGAGTATATATCAAATGAGTTTTTAAACTTCTGTAAGGAGCATGAGGATCAAGAAACAATTTACAACAAGGTATACACCTCAGGAGATTGGTGTAGCTGAGAGGAAGAATAGAGTCATTCAAGAAATGGAAAGAAGCATGCTCAAAGCTAGAGGATTGTTGATGAATTTTGGGCTGAAGCAGTTGGAACAACAGTCTATTTGCTGAATAGATGTCCTACAAAGAGTGTGAGGAACATGATACCTCAAGAAGCATGGAGTGGAAGAAAACCAAGTGTTGAACACTTGAGTTTTTTGGGTGTGTAGCATATGCACATGTGCCCAAGAAAAGAAGATCAAAGTGGGATAACAGAGGAGAGAAGTGCATTTTCATTGGATATAGTGAGCAATCAAATTCTTATAGATTGTATAATCTAGTTACAAAGGAACTGATAATCAGTTGGGATGCTCAATTCATTGAGGAGGCATCTTGAGGAGATGCACAAGAAATGGAGCAACCACAAGCAAAGGCAAATGCACAAAGAATGGATTTAGCCACAAGAAAAGGAAAATGCACCTATATATTGATGTTGAAGCAACAGATGGTAGAACAAACAATATACCAAGTTGGACACCCATTTCACAAAGGGGTGAATCTTCAAATGGCAGTATCCAACAAAGCATGCAAGGACCAACAAATGAAGCATCTTCATCATCATCTGACTCATTCTACTAGCAAGGTTGAATGAGGAGTGTTCAAGAGATTTATGAGCAATCAAGGTATGAAGAAAATGAAGATGAAATGATTAATTTTTCTTTATTTTCATAAGCTGATCCTATTTATTATGAAGAAGCAATTAAGGATCATAAATGGTGTGAAGCAATGGATGAAGAAATGCATGCAATAGAGAAGAATGGAACATGGGAGTTAGTAGATCTTCCAGAAGGAAAGGAAGTCATTGGAGTCAAGTGGGTTTATAAAACCAAGACTACTCCTGAAGGAAAAATTGAAAGACATAAGGCAAGATTAGTTGTCAAAGGCTACAAACAAAGGTCTGGATGTGATTATAATGAGACATTTGCTCTAGTAGCAAGGCTAGAAACTATGAGAACAATTATTTCCATAACTTCTCATCACAAGTGGAAGGTCCATCAAATGGATGTTAAATCAACCTTTCCTGAATGGAGTATTAGAAGAAGAAGTGTATGTGGGACAACCACCTGGTTATGAAATTCCAGGGCATGAAAGAAAAGTATACAAGCTCAAGAAAGCATTGTATGGACTCAAACAAGCACCAAGGGCATGGTACAGTAGGATAGATTCCTATCTGATTAGTAATGGCTTTAGCAAAAGCAACAGTGAGCCCACACTCTACATCAAAGCAAACAATGGTGATATTTTAATTGTTGTTTTGTATGTAGATGATTTAATTTTACTAGAAATGCAAGCAAGGCAATAGATGAATTTAAATCAGCCATGAAGAAGGAGTTTGAGATGACTGATTTAGGATTGTTGAAGTATTTTCTTGGCATTGAGGTCAAGCAAACAGAGCAGGTATATTTGTTTCTCAAGCAAAATATGCAAAATAAATATTGCAAAGATTCAGAATGTTGGACAACAAACCAACATCTACACTAGCAAAGATAAGTCTGAAATTGACAAAAGATGATTGCAGCAACAATGTGGATCCTACAAGATACAAAATCATGGTAGGAAGCTTGATGTATTTAACTGCAACTAGACCAGATATAATGTATGCAGTTAGTTTAATTTCTAGATTCATGGAGACTCCAAAGGAGACACATTGGCAAGAAAGCAAGTGTATTTTGAGGTATGTGAATGGAACAAGGAATTATGGAATTTTATATGCTGCTAATGATGATTTACAATTAGTTGGATATACAGATAGTGATTGGGCAGGTAGCCTTGATGATAGAAAAAACACATCTGGATATGTGTTTAATGTTGGATCAGGAGCCATTTCATGGGCTTCAAAGAAACAATCAGTTGTTTCATTATCTACAGCTGAAGCAGAGTATATTGCAGAAAACTCAGCCACTTGTCAAATGATATGGTTAAGAAGAATCCTCTCATATTTGCATGAAGAGAAACAAGGAGGTTCTGTTATTTTTTGTGATAATATGTCTTCAATTGCATTGTCAAAGAATCTAGTTTTTCATGGCAGAAGCAAGCATATAGCAATCAGATATCATTTCATTCATGAACTGGTTGAGAAAGGAGAAATTGAGCTTAAGTTTTGCATATCAGAGCAACAACTAGCTGACATTTTTACCAAGCCTCTATCAAAAGAAAGGTTTGAGCATTTAAGATCAAGTTTGGGTGTCGTAGATGTCCAGGAATTGAAAATCAGTCCTTGAATAGATTTTTTTTGGCTCAAGATTAAGGGGGAGTTTCAGAATTAATGGGTTTGTAATCTTGAGCCATTTGCAGGTTTTTCAAACCTGTTTTCCCTCTCTTTCAATCTACCCAGCTGACAGGAATTTATATTTGGTTTTTTACTGTTGGAGTATTTTTTATTTTTCTGTGGCAGGCCATGTGGCATTTTTTCGGCAAAGTTATATTATAAGTCTTTGGGGTGGACATAAGTTACATGGAATTAGTTCTATTTGCAAATAGTATTTGGGTTCGAAGTCAAAGGGGACCCGTAGACATATGCCACGCAAGGACAATGTGGCTTCCAACCTTTCTTTATTTTTATTTTGGATGGACCTGAAACCTCTGGAATAAGTTGCAACTTATATTTCGTCGGGACCAATTTAAGTTAAGCAGTCAGCGGTCATAAATCTACTGAAAAAGGCAGATACATGTGTCTACATTTTAATGGAGCTAGCAGTTTAAGTTAAGCAAAGAAAGAATTTGCGATGCAAAGCCACAACCAATCATAGACAAGCACGAAGAAAAGGAGACATTGACAAGTGTAAAGTTGTGGAGCTTTCCCATTGGTTTGAGGCTTTGCATACTGACAGGGTCTACAAGAAAATATTGATAGAGCAAGGATCATGGATCTTTCTCATTGGTTCAGGTTTCACAAGTATGATAAAGGAGACTGAAAGATGTGAAGACCATGGAGCTATTTGATTGGTCTTAGCTTCATGTCACAAGTAAAATTGAGGATATATAAAGCCCGATACCGCAACCAATGCAAGATAGACATGTGGAGGAATTTCAATCAAACTAATGGAAATGGATTTGAGCGGATTTAAAAGTCACGAAGAGCAGGAGCTAATTGATCTTTCGGGTCTGTGTCGAAGGTCAACATATTTTGAAAGATAGGGGGAGCTATATAATTGGCTCGATAATTATAACAGAAAAGAGGAGAAGAAATATATGCAACAATCATACGAAGCAAAGAATATACATAAGGGAATATAAAAAGCAGCAGCTCAAGGTATTATATAGAAAGAAAAAAGACATGTGCAGTAGTAAAAATCCTAAAGAAGAAATAAAAGAATATTGTAGAGAAACAAATCCAGAAGACAAATTTTTGTAAGAAAAAGAAGCAAACGCCAGGACACATGAAACAAAACAAAAAACTGTGAAGATTCATAGCTCTGAGTTTGTAAGAAGTTTTTTAATTGAATATAATAGTTTTATTTTATGCGTTTTTGTGTTTTGGTTGTGTCTTTACCTTAGTGGTTGTAGTTGGCACCATATTTTCGCAAATCTTATCATGGCACTAAGTAGATCCACTTTTTAGTTTTCATATCTAGTAATTACATGTGGGTGATTTGGAGGGTTGTGAGATGCCATAATGTAGGTTTAGATGATGCTAACTATGTGAGTGATAGTGTATTTTTTATTTACATCGTGCCACACAATGTTCCTTTAGACTTGATCAAGACGAAGGCTCTTTGGCCCCTAATTTGACCTTTTCCATGTCTAACAAATACTTCCTTTACTATGGTTTCAATATATTCATTCTTCACCTTCCTCTCTTATCACTTACTTATATTCTCACCAAAAATATCTGACCATGTAAGAATCATCGACGTTATAACTATAATTTACAATAGTCAATTCATGGCTCTCTCATTTGTTAAGCTCCTCTTGAATGAAACATGTACTTTTTTCCTATCCTTAGAAGCAAGCAACTTCTCTACTCGAAGCTACTCATATAAATTCTTAATTTGTAGATCCTTTGTATAGGGAAAGTAAAAACTAAGTGAAAGCTGCCCTATAATGGATGATTGCAAAAATATTGGTGAACATGAAATTGAAATGATCAAAATTATCTATAATCGGATAAATAACATAATTTTGGTGAGGGATTTGGCCAACGTGGAAGTTATGTTGGAGCATAAGCCTAAAAACCTCGGAAATGGCATCACCGAATATTTAAAAAATGCTCTTTTCCACCATCATCGAGTACTTCAAGTTTAAGGGATTACTACAATCATATTGTTGTGTTTTAAGAATGTAAGCATGATAGGTAAACAAAAATACAATGGTAAACAAAAGTGAATTGAAGGGCATGGTGTATGACTCCATCCAACATTTTTTAGACCTATATTAACATCTTCATAGCTATGCCAAAAATATGAGATTAGAGAAGGCCACATGAAAGCATTGAAGCTTATTAGAAGGTCAATTTTGTAGATGTTATTGCATATGTTATTGCACGTGTCAGTGATGGCAAGACCCCAAGTGCCTATGTTTTGTTCCACAAAATTATACCTCATGCATGTTATGAGGCTCATATAACTCAAATGGATGTAAAACCGGTGGAATTGAACTGCAACTACTTTACTTATATTAATTTATCATTCTTTGTAGATCCTAAACATGTCAAGGACAAACATCACCTACATTATGGTGTTTTCTCAAAACTGCTTATCGATCTATTCTAGTTATTTTGTACAATGAGCGAATAATGATATTATGATATATATTGTGGTCATGAAAGATCAAATAAAGAGTGCTTTCAGCTATAAGTCAAAGCAATTACTTTGTTGTCGTATATGCTTATCCGTCATATTATCAATTCTGGAAAAATTTAAGTAAAGAATTTTAAAAAAATTGGACTATGTAAGGGATCTACTTTGTTATGGTGATTATTTGATTAAAGAAGAAACACATTAAGGCTAAATGGATTAAATCCCCCTACAAAGTTACATAACACTCCATTGACATATGTAATGTGGTTTAGATAGAAAGGAAAACATGCAAAGAGGCCGCATAGATCATCTAATGTAAAAAACATAGCAGAGTTCTTAATAATTATAAAAAAAATTAATAAGGCTTCACTTATATTTTCCAATACAATATTTAACAGTTTTAGTGGCGTGAGGAATTTTTTTTTATGGCATGGTTTAGGGGATATTTGTTTTCTTGTAGACTATTAATTTTCCTGGCAACACTCATCCACCATTAGGATTAGCTCCTAGAAATAAAAATTTGAATGCAAGACCTTAGGCATTTCCCTAGGTTGTTAGTTTGGACCCAATGCACTTTTCATCATAGAAGTAATCACATCAGGAATTTGAAATAAATATTCCCTTAATGGAATTACTTTTCCTGAATTTGAATATTTTATCAGCTGCTGCTCCTGTGGAAGGATCCTATATTGTAGAAGGTGTGTCAGGATCCTTTCAATCTCTCCTATTTCCCCTAAATATTATTTAATTTTTTCATTCCTCTTACAACCTCCAGTGGCTCTCTCAGGTAATTTTAACTTGTCTCAATATATACCTTAATTTTAGTATGGGAGATCATGCATATATACTTATTGAATACATACACTTACTAAGTATATGCTAGGTGAACAGTTACCCCAACAGACCTAGGGGATAATAATTGTGAGTTTGTAGAAAAATTAGGTGGATAGAAATAAAGTACAGAATAAAACTACTACTATCAATCACATGTGTACAATGCAATGTGAACACTGAATGGTATATGTTATTTGATTTAGAGGGATAGTTATTACTTTCGTAGTTGATGTTGACAAGAGAGACACGCTTCATAGGGAAGACAATTAATTTCAGAGGAGTTCAAAGAGAGATTTTAAGTTTGTTGCAGCTCAAGAGTGGGCTCAGCAAGCAGAAAATTTAAAGATAAGATCTGTGGAGCATCATTGAGGTAGCCTAGGTTATTTATGTTGTTCATAAGCTAAGAATGAAATAAAAAAACTCGGGACTCTGTAAATTTTCAGCAGCTAAAAAAATTGACTTAGGGTCAGTACTTCAAAAATATATAAATTCATAAAATAAGCTTAAATAACATATAAAGCACTCTTAAATAACATGGTAAATGAATGTAAAGAACACATTTGACCTCAAAAAAACTGTGAAACACACAAAATCACTTGGCAGAGAAAGAAGAGAAAAACAACCAAGTTTTTGAATTATAAAATGACTCCTTTTTTTCGTGTGGGACAGTCTTATGCAAGATAGCTGACTTTTGGCGAGTTTTTGAGGGTCAAGACTTGCAAGTTTCAGGTCCTTAATTAGTTTGCAAGTACTATGCCAGGTTATCATTTTCTGGGGTAGGCGAGTACTCACCAATTGTTGGATCTATACTTTTAAGTTTTCATATTGTCTACTATATAAATATTGTCTCACAAATAAATGCCCATGAGAAGTGTTGCTTGTGTTCCCTGTAACATCTTTGTGCTTACCATCTACATATTCATCCAAATACCTTACAATTGTGTTTTTGTCTAATCTTGATAGAATTTGTGTTCACATGCCAATGTCAAAGACAACTCTATCCAAATTTGATTGCTCCATACTCTAGACAACAAACCTTATGAATACTTAAACAATGAATTGTGTAAGCTCCAAAAGGAAATAAAAAAATAGAAATCTTATTGTTATCCAAAATTCACCCCTCAAGGTAATTTTGATAACATGCATCAAATTCTTTAGTCCCAAGCAATTATATTGATTCAAGGCAAAAAAACGTGTTTCTGGGGTCCCCTCGGCTTCTTTCTAACTCTCCTGTCCAAGAGGAAAACCCAACAAGTTTTAAAAATGTGAAAAAATTGCAAAAGCCAAGCTTGTTGCCAAAATACAGAGAAAATCAGCTAAGTCTTGTCCTAGGCGGTCCTTGGGACAGTTGGGACGCCGGACCACGAATCGGCCGAAAATCCACCAGGCGGTCTGCGCAACATTTGGGACAGTTGGGATGTCGGGACGCAAAGTACGTGAAAAGGCGAACCGGCCGAAAAGTGGAAAAAAACGACTAAGTGTTGTTTTCACGCAGTTTGGGACAGCCAGGCCATAGGTACACATGGGAAACAAACCGGCCGAAAAGCCGAAGGACATTTTGGGACATCCGGGCCAAAAGTACGCGAGGGACGCGAAAATTTGAACCGGCTGAGAGAAAAAAATTGTCAAGTTTGGGACATCTGGGACAAAAGTACGCGGAGGACGCGAACCGGCCGATTCGGCCGAAACATGAGACTTTCATCCAAGGCAGTTTGGGACATCTGGGCCAAAATTACGCGTGGGACGCGAAAAGCCAAAGCGGCCGAAGGCAAATAAGAAAAGTCAACGTTTGACCCGTGAAACTTCAAACGGCCATAACTTTTGACTCCGAGCTCCGATTTTCACAAAATTGGATTTTCTGGAACGAGCACGACGTCCTCTACGCCACAAAAAATAGATTTATTATTTTTAATGAGGGTAGATATATTTAAATAAAAGAAACATATTCGGCTCCAGTCAGTTAATGCTCATTCCCGTCAAATGACAGAAAACACCTGCCAGACCCAAAATAGCTGCCCGCACTCAGAAGGCCATAACTTTTGCATTTCTCAATGAAATCGCACAAAATTGGTACCTTTGGAATCATGGCTCTGAGCCCGATGCAGAAAAATAAAGAAATTCTAGATTTGGTGAGAGATCAATGGGGATTTTTTATAAAACGTGGCCGAGTTCATAACAGTGTTTCATTTGGTGGTTGGGAGTGTAATTAAGAGGCATGGTCATCATTATTTCTCTGCTGCAGCACCTGGGATAGTATGGGGATCCTTTTGCAAGTAATATATAATCATTTTACTCCATTTAATGCCTCTTACAAGTGGTTGAAGGATAGATTTCGGGATTTTCATTTTTCCCTTCTCTTTTTCTTCTCATTTTTTCTATAAATTGGAGTGTTGGGCTCATTGTAAGGGGGGGAGTTTTCAGATAGCAAAGCTCTATCAAAATTTCTTTGTGAAGCCAATGTGCTGTAGGCCCTTGTAGTGGAATCCTTGCATGGTGATCCAGACCCTTATCCTGTAATAGATTGAACTGTGCATATCATGAAGCAATAAAATATCAGTTTGTGGATGTATCTTCCCCTGCTGTGTTTTCTTGCATTCTTCTTGCCCCTTTAATCTTTCTACAAGAATATTGTGTCTATTATTATGTTCTTGCATGGATCCATTATCATTGTGTATGCTTAAAATATTGTTGTGAATGCATTTTGCTAGATTATGGAGAACTGTCATCACCTCTTCTAGTGTGCACTTTGCTTCTGTATTTCACACATTTGGAGAACTACTCTCACACCCTCCTTTTCTGGTGTATCACCGATTTAGTGTAGGCTTTCATTTTATGAATTATCTCTCCTTGGTCCCTTGGAAATTTAGATTAGAATAGTTAGTCTCCCCTGCATTAGAGTAGATTGTGTTAGGTAGTTTAGGAGCAAGAACCAGCTTTCTCTGGAGGTCTATCTCAAGTAGCAAGTCCCAAAACTTGGAGATAGTACCCATGTTATCCAATCACACCGTAAGTTCAAGAATGTGCACTTGTATAAACATAAGGGTGTTGTGATGCGGTAATAACACTTACCAACTGAAGCAAATTTGAGTTATTGTATACATCAGATTTATCATTAAGCCTTAATGTTCTTGCATATTCAGGGTCAATGTAACCAATGGTAGTGTGAATCTATTCTTGGGTGCAACAAGCAATGAAAATATTGAATGTCAAGACTTGTGTGCATGCACAAATTGTGACTTTTCTTGGTGTGTTGCATGCAGTGATGGCTTTAAATCCCTTCCGAGATGTAAAGATATTCACACATGCAAAGAAGCAACAAATTATAGAATCAATGAATCGGGGATAGATATGAAGTCAATTTATAAAGAGTATACAAGAGAAGACATTGAATCTGGTCCCATACCTGATTAAAAACATTCTAATAAGTATATACACAAACTGTTAGACCAGGAGAAATGGTAAATGTCTGAATGATCTATTGAATGTATGAGGGGTGAATAAATACATAGGGAATGCGGTTAGGAGATGTAACCACCTGTATCCAATAAACAATTAAACAATGTATTAGTTATCTAACATTCCCCCCCTTAATATATTGTTTTTACAAATCTACCCCGGATTCATCATCTTTTTACGTCATGACATGTCCTATTTGCTTCTTGCAACAAGGACTTTGTAGAAAAAAAATAGATGAAGAAGTGAGCTCGAAAGCTCGTGTGGTGTGCCAAAGATGTGCCTGAGGGCATTTAATCTCGCATTTGTCATCTGGATCAACACAACTCTTCTCCGTCTATATGTCGAACAAGACTCAGTCCATTATGTCCTCGGATTGCAAGTTTTGGAGACTAGCTAAGAGTAGATACCGATGCTCTTCGGTTCTCTCAAATGCGGCACGTCTCTATGCTTGCTTGCAATGCTGCTAACATCTCTGGGCATGACTTTCATGCTCTCAGACTGTTGTATGGGATCATAGGCTGGTTGTTCGTGTCCATCTTTGATAGCAAATTTGATGAATGAATGAAGGGGCTTAATCTCGTTTTGTTCCGATTTGATTCAAACAAATTCCACATGTCTCCTGATATTTTGTATGATGCGCTTGCTAATGTATTGCATGGTCTGCGAACAACAGTTGGGAAGATATTGGGGGAAGGAGTCTACCAATACACACCTGGGTTTTCGGTGGTCGATGCCACTCATGTCAAACTCCACACAGTGCTTATAAATTGGTCAGTGGTCATTGCCACATGCTCTCTTCTCCCTCTTTGGCTCAATGAGACTACTTCTTCCTCCACGGTTGTGCTGAGACTCTTCAAAGTTACGTAGACCTCTTTCTACATCAATAAAAATGAGTTAAAAGGTAAATCATAACTGTCATAACCGTTCTGTTCCTTCCTTGTGCTACTTCTCCTTATCCCTGCGTCTCTACCAGGAGCTCCATGTTTAGATAATCCTTTCGTGTTTGCAGAATACATGCGTTTTGGAATGGAACTTGCTTATATACAGTCAAATCTGACGCCAGGATGACTCCAAATTCCATGCAGGTCACCTTTGGCACTGGCTTGGGCTCCTTCCACGGCTAGGCCTGCACATCAATTTCCAGCCACATTGCTGCTCAGCAGCAAAAGAACAGCGGCTCCAATGAAAGGAAATGAAGTCAGGTCGTTTGGAACTCCACGCAGGCTGAGGATCTCCTTCAGCGCACAGGTCATACACATCCCGTTTCCTCCACGTACAGCAATCCACTGTCCCAAGCTACCACGCACAGCACAACAAAGGTCTGAAAAAAAAATGGAAGGCAATGGTCACAGGGCGATCAGGTGCAACAAGACTCTTGGCGTCAACTGTATGTGGGTTTCTTCCAACAACATTTCGACAAACAATCAGCAATATATTGCTACATTGCTACCAATGTTAGACCAGGAAATATATTGCTACATTGGCAAACAATCAGCACGCGCTACAGGAGACCCAGCATTTGCTTAGACCTAGGCCTGATAAGAATATCGCTCCAATAACCAAAGATCCGAGGACAATGTCACCTACGAAAGATATACGGGGGGGGGCAGTTGTTGATGAGGATGATCTGATTGGATCGACGCGTTTTTGTTGATGGTGTCTCCTCTCCACGCGTTTTAGGGATGAATAGAAAAAAAAACGGTTATACAACTAACTGCAATCTTCTTTCTTCTCCCACGCAGCAGGGATGAATAGAAAAACGGCAATCTTCTTTCTTCTCCCACGCAGCAGGGATGAATAGAAAAACAGCAGTCTTCTTTCTTCTCCCACGCTCAGGCAGAGGACGCACCAACAAGGAACAACAAATAATAGCAAATATTGCACAGTACGCAGGCAGAGAATGGACAGAGGCTCAAATAAATTTCCACGCAGGAGGGGAAGTGATGGTTCCCAACAGATCTTCAACAGTCCACGAAACCAATGAAAGACAAACCTTTCTCACTCCCACGCTCCCGTCTTCACACCGCTCTGATACCAATGTTAGACCAGGAGAAATGGTAAATGTCTGAATGATCTATTGAATGTATGAGGGGTGAATAAATACATAGGGAATGCGGTTAGGAGATGTAACCGCCTGTATCCAATAAACAATTAAACAATGTATTAGTTATCTAACACAAACCTGGTATAAAACCCTCTAAAAATTATACTGCATGAATCACTAAATCTAAATACCTTCCTACTACAAGTTTTGTAGAGTATGGTGCTATAAGTACCACGCCCTACCCACCTGCTACAAGTTTTACAGAAAATTGTAATACAAGTATTTTCCCTGTTTAGTGGGGGGATCTAATTCTTCAAGATTCCCTTTTTTTAAACACCCCTCATACACGTAGAACACCATTAAAACAAAAATTCAATACAAAAATGTTGGGATTGTTCGGAGTGCCCTAGTGCTGTCACCCCTTGTCGCTGTCGTTATTACCTATTATTCACAAAATAGATAAATTGCAAATCAGAAGAAGTTTTTTATTGAAAGGAATGTGCGGGAGTTTAAATATATTTGAATTTTAAACTTTAAATTCAAGGCACTCATTTATTTTGAAACAGTTGTCGGTCACCTTAGCTACGGGTCCTCCTCTGTCATTTCATGTCAGAAAACTGTGGTGGCTTGCTTTTTGAAATTGGCGAAGCATTGTCGGCAAAATTGATTTTTGGGAAGGGAACACAGGGATGACACTATGGTGCTAACAGAGGCATTTAGGAAATGACACACAAAAATAAGTCAAAGGCCATGATGACGGTCAACCTAGAACATACTGGGAAGATACCCTCAGTGCACCAAATTTCCCAAAATAATTTTTCACCACCATAAATAGTCGCTGGGAAAGTGACACGGTTTTGGGGTGAGCCAACACATTGCTTGAAAGTTGGATGGGATGTGGCCGAACGACTCGCCAACCTAGGAGGAAGGCTCCGAGTCCCATCATTTCAGTCCTCGTTTTCATCATTTCCATCCTTCCACCATCTCCCTCCCTCTCCATTGCATTTCAATAGCCTATGGTTCTCATTTGCACAACCTGAGATTACAAAGGTATAGCCATTGCATTTTAATAGCTCGGGCGAGGTTTTTTCGTAGCAGGTCTAGCAAGCTTCGCAACAATTCACTTGAGGTTCGCAACAACTTTCCCACGTTTGGCTCGAGTACTTACTTTTTTACAGACGCCATTTATGCCACTAAAAATAACAGTTTTCGCATGAGTACTTTATTTTTATAGACTCCACCATTTCAACATAGTTCCTTTGTTAAATGGTCTTACCCATTAGCCATCTAACTTGTGTTTGTTTTCCTTGAAGAGACTACCATTAACATCTTCCTTGGAACTACTTATTTTGAGCTAAAACCTCAATAAACACTTACATCACAAGGTGATGGAATTTTCTACAAAGTTTTACTCAATTCCATGGGTGTATTCAAGAGATAATGGATTTTTAACCTCCAAACCCTAGCTAGAGGGTTTCTAAGGCCCATGTCTACCCGAGAGTCTAGAATTTTCTTTAACTCTGTACAATTATGGATTCAAGACCCTAAACTTTACCCAGGGGTTTGTTTCATTATACTGCACATTAGTTCTTTACCAGTTAGCATAAATAACACATGAAACTATTAAAGAACACTTGTTTATTCTTACCTAAACCTTGTAGGACAAAGATGTACACATGTATGAGTTTAAACCACTTTGCTTTCACCCTTACAACCTGTAGCCAAGATTCCTCGCATCCCTGTGAACTTGAATGATCATGATATCAAATCACAAGTGCATATCAACTTGTGCTTAGATTCTTACAGGCCATAGATGACAATTACAATGTTGTAGTGCACCTTAAACAATAAAACAGAGCAATGTACCTATTTTTCTGGGTTGATATTCTTCTTCTAGTTTGTAATCAACCATTTTACCAAAATAAACTATTTATAAACTAATCAAATAGTCTTCCATACTAAACATGGTAGCAATATGTGCATAGTTAAAATCATTTTCCAATTTTTCCCATAGCTTTATAGGATTATCAACATCAACAAATCTTATGTAGATATTCGAGCTCAAGGATTTACCAATAATACATCTAAATTGTTCCAATTTGCATTTGGATAACTCCCTTTTTTAATCATTTTGTTAAGGCTCTTTCATTTCTTTACTTTCCATCCTCCATAGAGTTATTTCCCTTAGAGAATACTTGTTATCCCAAATTCATCCCCTGGAAAATTTGGTCAAGACAACCCCACACATAGAGAAAATATGAAGGGAAAATGTTTCGGACCTACGAGCTCGCATTCCAGAATGAGGCAAAGGAAAAAAGTCAAAATTTGGGCCCAAGTCAAAGCCAAAGTGGGGAGTCAGAGGAAAGGGTGAAAATTTGTCTTTCGTTCAAAAGGCACAAAGATAAAGATGGAAGCACATTTCCCAGCCAACCAAAAGGAGCCACGCATCCAAGTGGAGCTTCGGGGCTGCGGGAGTTTTTGAGTTTTGCATTTTTTACGCAAAAGGGCAAAAGATAAACTATGGACCCATAGGCCCGATTTTTGTTCCAACTTGGCTGCCATGTGTCCCATATCAAAAGGGGACCCATTTTTCAAGTTGTTTTCCCATGTTCTTGTACAGGCCTGATACAAACTTTGAAGGGGCATATCTTTCGGCTCAAGGCTCGAAATATTGCAAATCTAACACCATTGGAAAGATCTCGGCCTCACCTATGCCATGGAGGTTTGAGACTTTAATTTGAGGAGGTTAGGTAAAGGAAAATCGAGGAAACATCTTTGGGCCTTCAATGCAGGATCCATCTATCTCAACAACCAAATCGGATTCGATCTGTTTCCACTGTTTCCTCTTCCTTCAAGGCACCGAACCAAGAATTGATGCAGTAAAGACGGATTTGGGGGTAGATTTTATTAGAAGCATTAACAACAGTGGTTGAGCTTCTACGCACTTTTCCCATTTCCCTCTCTCTTTCTTCTCTCTGATCAAATCTATAAATACAGGGGCAGGATTCATTGTAAAAGTTTGTTCAATCTTCTTCTCTGCCCCCCTCTTTTTTTCTTCCCCAGGGTTGAAAATGGAGTTTAAGCCTCCTCCCTTGGCTTTGTAATGGCATTTTCTTGCCTCTTTCCCATTAATGGTGTAATGTGTGAACTCCTGGAGTAATAAAATATGTTTTTCGTGATGCGTTTTTGTCCATCCTTTACTCATTTTGTTGTCTCTTCTCGCCTCTCACCATTGCAGGGTATATTGTGCATATTCTGATGTTTGTTGCAGGTCCTGGGAGCTGTGTTTAATGGGTTTTGAAGTGGTGTTCTGTGTGAAATCTATCTCTGGTCTGTGGTGCATCTTTTCCACCCTCTCCTCTGCTCACCTCTCTCCACTTCAGGCAGCTGAGATTTTGATCAACATTTCCCTTTTCTTGGTGCTATCACCTTTGTAGTGTAGGATTTCTTTATTTTCATGCTCTCTCTCTCCTTGGTCCCTTGGAATTGTTAGATTAGGAGTAGATAGTCACATTTACTTCCTTAGAAGTAGTTTAGCATTAGGATCAGGAAGAAGAAGCCGACTTTCTCCGGAGGGCCGTCTCAAGTCCGCAAGTCCCATAGCTTGAGGGATGGTCCCATGTTATGCAGATCACACCAGATGAGTCTGCCTTAGAAAAGCATATCCATAACTCATTTGGGGGTGCTGTGATTTCGCATTAACAATACTTGACTACAATCTTCCAATCTTTCAAAACCGCTTCCATCAAAGATTGGAAAACTTTCATTGGTGTTTTTGAAAGTGGTTGAATTAGGTCAAAATTCAGTAATTTTGAAGCCAAAAACAACGTTTCCAACTTAAACATCAGGAGAAGTTACTGTGAGAATTGACTGTTATATGTTTGTTGTCATGTTTGGTGTTGAATTAAGTTGAAATTCAGTCATTAGTTAGAGTGTAGAGGTATTTTTGAGGGTTTCTATGTATAGTTTATTTAGATCAAGGGCGTACTTTCTAGGGTATCTACAATTTGCTAAATCACCTCATACTTTGTAATTTGGGTCAAAATATTTTCACCCTTTTTCCTTTAGTTATGCAGCTGCAAAATTTATTGTGGGAGAATTCATCCAAAGGAACCATGACTGGTGTTTTCCTTAAGTGCTTTCATAGATATGTAAACAAAAAATTCAGCAACCAGTATAACTATTGGACCTGATTTCTTGACCAAGGAGGTGCAGTTTGAGGACATGCTTTTCACACTTTAGGTCAGTGTTATTTGGCCCCATGCTTTTTTTATTTATTTTTTGATGTTGTGAAAATGATGTGATATATTTAGCATGACACCAATGATGTGGGTTACAACATTACCTGTAAGGTATTGTAAGCCTGTTATTTCTATAATTTTTTTATTGGGTATCATTATTCATATTAGTAGTTGGTCTCCAATGTCATTTCTGAATGTGCATGGCTGATTAACCTGATTTAATTTTAGAGTGAACTTTGCTTTCCAAGTTTTTACATTTCTCGAGTATTTTCTGTTGTTTGGCTCGGCATTGATTCTACCACTCATGATATAAAATATGCAAATGTACAAAAGTCTTCATGTTTCATGTTTAGTTCAAATAAAATAGTCCACAAAAGGCTACCACTTGTGATGTGAGATTTGCAAATGTATATGTATGAAATTATAACAAATTTGAAATATAGAGATAGAACCTTTAAATGTAATGCTTCATATGTATTCCTACACTTACAAAATTAATCACACCCCTTATCAACATCAACTACAAAAGTAATAACTATCCCTCTAAAGTCAGCGAAGAGGGTGGGAATATGGGAAATCTCTGTGTATTGGAAGGGGTGGGGTGTTCTGTTTCAGTCGTTTGTGGATTGCAAGATTGAAAGAAGTCTGAAGGAGAGGAGAAACTGGTTGTATATGTGTGATGAACTAAAGAAAGGTCAGTACTTGAGACAATTTCATGTGGCATCCCAGACATTTGGGGGAAAGTGGCAGTTGTTAGCGAAGATGGGTTCTTACGAAAGGAATTGGTATGCTCGTGAAAGTTTGTTTCCATGGAAGTTACATGCAGAATGTTGGTTGGCAATTCTTCAGTAGTTGTATTTGATGACAAGATTGGAATGTTAGGGAATCGTAGGTTTGCGGTTACATATGGATCACATTGATTTAGGGGTTACCATCACAGTTTTTGTTCGGACAGCTATTTCTGGTTTGGTTGTGAATATATGTTCACATCTTGTGCCGGGTTCTGTTTTTAGAATTTAAAGATCGAAAATATTATGTGCCTTGTATTAGAAGTTAAAGATGAAGAAGAGTATATAATATTTGGTTTTATTGTGCTTTGCAAATAAATACATAGGGTCTAACATTTTACGGCTGGATGTTTTGTGAAATAAGGATTTGGAGTGTAGTGTACACTTGGTATTGTAGGGTCAAATTTATAGTTAAAATTATATGGTTAAAGAAAAGTGTGTTCTATTCAATTTGGAATTTATAGGTTAATATGGTTAAAATGGATATTGGTAATAAATTTTATTTAACTATTTCTTTTTATTATTATTTGTTAAGGTAAGTATTATATTATAAATTAGAGGATTGAAAGAAATCTGTTAGCCTTCAAAATTGAAAGAGGGAGCACATATACCCCTACCCAAAAAATAATACCAACTCAATCTATAATGAACCGCAACAAGAAAATGGACTACTATTCAGATTCTTTTAAATCAAATTTCACTTGGCGACTCTTTGACAACATCTATTTTCTACCAAAACAACTCTTAACAGTGCTCTAATAAAAAAGACTAAAACTCATGTCATCATCAGATTCCTCTTCCGGTTCAGGTTTATTTTCCTCTTCCTTTGGAGTAGCTATAGAAGATGTAGCAGCTTCTGTAGCAACTGGGGTAGCAGCAACTGCAAACTTCATTGAAAATAATAATGATGATGATAATGATGATGATAATGATAGGGCACCCCATAAATCCACATACAGTTCCATATAATATCCAAATAGTTCTTATATGTGTATAAATTATACAGACTTTATAATATATATTTGTAAATATTATAAAATAAACAATTATGTAAACTTCCTATAATTGACACCTTACAATAAATATTATATATCCTATTATATATATTCGACTGTATATAATATCCAAATAATTCTTATATGTGTATAAATTATACAGACTTTATAATATATATTTGTAAATATTATAAAATAAGCAATTATGTAAACTTTTATATCTAATACATTTTATATAGTATATTAGATTTGCCCTATATTTATTATATTATTTAAAAATATAATTTATAAAATATATAAACCTAATTCACTAAATCCCCTTCCTCTCAGATAACGTATATAACTTATGACTTTATATTAATAATACTATCCTAGACTTCCACCTAAACCCTAAAAAGCATAATTTCCTTAGGATAAATTTTGATTAAAAATTGGTTTGTTAATTTTTGTTTGTTTTGATGCAAGTTATGATATTTAGATTTATCCTCCTCCCCCACGCCATTATCCATATTTTCTTAAAAAGACAAGTTTACTATGAAAATCTAGGACTGGAGAGTTACGATACATTTGGATTTTTCTTTTGTAAGGGGCATTCAATATAGATATTCCGTAAGGGATAAGATTATGGTTGAAAAGATATTATATGAGCCGTATAGTGGCTGATGTAGTTTCTCCATGCGTTAAACAACAAAACATAAGTTGAGTGGAATAAGTAGATCCGTGTCAAACAAACTCACTGACAGAGTTAAAATCTCTTTAAAACCCATGGAAAAACGTGGAGAGCGACACATCTAACATGGCCTTTCAGACCTGTCAGTTCCTTGCACCATAATACAAGCAATTTATTGAGACCCAGAGGTGTTGACCATGCTTATACCCCAACTAATGTAATTTAAGCAGTGTATAGGTTGTTGCAGCAATAAAATAAATACACATAATGTTGTTGTAACTGATAAATGGAGATATCGCTAAAATACATCCCAATTAAACCACACTTAAATTTTCCCTTCCCATGGAGATATTTTCATGGAAAACAGACACCATCATCACTACTTGCTTATTATAATTACCACCCTGCTGCTCAATGACTTTCTCTTCAATCTCTATCAAATCCTCCTCTAAAATCTCAACTTGGGTTCCTTTTTTATTCTTGCAAAAAGCATGTCTGATTGCGAGGGTAAAGTTGTAGGTAGATGAAAAGGCCAGATTTTGGACTGTGAAGTAGTCATCTTTTTGGTTTGGAAGCCATGACTAGATTCGAGCTTGAAGAAACAGTATCTCAAACGCTTTCTTTAGGCTCTCAATAGCCTCCAAAAGCCCAAACACATAATTTGCAGTGATGAAAAGCATAAGCCCGCTTTGAGAAAAATCATGGGTTCAAAGAAAGTATGAGAAATAGTTGTAGAGAGGGCGAGATACCAATCTCATATGATATTGCAGTCCAAGATCAAACAAGCCCACAACTGTTAAAAATAGCTACTAAAAAGTGAAAACGTCCAAACGGATGTCAAACTTAAACACCTTGGAAAAATGTCTGGAAGGCCGTCAAATTTAACATCACTGCAGAAATGTCCAGAGGTCCTTTACCATAGGGGGAATTCCTTTGGCGTAGTAAAATAGAACACAAACCCAAAAATAATCAGCACTGATGTGCACCTTAATTACATTCCTTTCTTTGGCTGTCTTGTTTTAGAACGATTACATGTGCCTCACATATTTTAAGAGGGATTTAACTCAAAAAACACAACATGCAAGCAGAGCATGCATCACAAGTGTAAAAAAATATCTTTATTAGATTTATTTGCTTTTCCTAATTTTATAATTAAAATAGGACTGAAATGTTTAATAAAAACAACAACAAAAAAATGTAATGCATGGATTAAATCAAACATCAAATTTTATAAAAATGGAACTTAGACCGAGAGAAATTATCTCAATTTCTTATACTCCCCCTTAATTTCTAGCTTCTAACTTTTATCATTCCGAAGTTGAGAGTGTTTTTCTAGAGATGGAACATTCTTGATCGTAAATGCCAATTTTTTTATCAAATATTTGAACTATTCTTTTCCCAAAGGCTTTGTAAAATTATTTGCAAACTAATCTTGATATCTATAAAATTTTAGACATATCGCTTTGTTGCTAATCATCTCCCTAATGAAATGATATCTCGTGTCTATATGTTTACTCCTCTTGTGCAAAACATGACTTTTAGACAATGTTATTGTTGAGTTGTTGTCATAAAAAATCGGTGTAGCTTCTTCTTGATTCTTCCTAAAATATTGCATTATTCTCCTCATCCAAACAACATGTTATGTTGCTCTTGTGGGTACTAAATACTTTGATTTTGCTGAAGAAAGAGTGACTATGAGTTGTTTCTTTGATTCCCATGAAACTATCACTTTTCCAAAATGAAAAACATAGCCACATGTACTTTTCTTGTTATCTAGAATGCCGACATTGTCACTATCTAAATAGCATTATACCGTAACCAATGCAAGATAGACATGTGGAGGGAATTTCAGTCAAACTAAGGGAAATGGATTTGAGCGGATTGAAAATTCCTGAAGAGTAGGAGCTAATTGATATTTCGGGTCCGTGTCGAAGGTCAACATATTTTGAAAGACATGGGGAGCTATATAATTGACTCGAAAATTATAACAGAAAAGAGGAGACAAAATATATGCAGCATCATACGAAGCAGAGAATATACATAAGGGAATATAAAAAGCAGCAGCTCAAGGTTTGATATAGAATAAAAAAGACACGTGTAGTAGCAAAAATCCAAAAGAAGAAATAAAAAGGATATTGTAGAGTAACAAATCCAGAAGACAATTTTTTGTAAGAAAAAGAAGCAAACGCCAGGACACATGAAACAAAACAAAAAAATGTGAAGAGTCATAGCTCTGAGTTTGTAAGAAGTTTTTAAATTGAATATAATAGTTTTATTTTATGCATTTTTGTGTTTTGGTTGTGTCTTTCCCTTAGTGGTTGTAGTTGGCACCATATTTTTCCAAAATCTTATCATGGCACTAAGTAGATCCACTTTTTAGTTTTAATATCTAGTAATTACATGTGGGTGATTTGGAGTGTTGTGAAATGCCATAATGTAGGTTTAGATGGTGCTAACTATGTGAGTGATAGTGTCTTTTTTATTTATATCGTGCCACACAATGTTCCTTTAGACTTGATCAAGACGAAGGCTCTTTGGCCCCTAATTTGACCTTTTCCACGTCTAACAAATACCTCCTTCACTATCAAAGTACTCCTTTACTATGGTTTCAATATATTCATTCTTCACCTTCCTCTCTTATCACTTACTTATACTCTCAACGAAAATCTCTGACCATGTAAGAATCATCGACGTTATAACTATAATTTGCAATATTCAATTCATGGCTCTCTCATTTTTTAAGCTCCTCTTGCTTGAAACATGCACTTTTTTCCTATCCTTAGAAGCAAACAACTTCTCTACTCGAAGCTACTCATATAAATTCTTAATTTGTAGATCCTTTGTATAGGGAAAGTAAAAACTAAGTGAAAGCCACCCTATAATGAATGATTGCAAAAATATTGGCAAACATGAAATTGAAATGATCAAAATTATCTATAATCGAATAAATAACATAATTTTGGTGAGGGATCTGGCCAACGTGGAAGTTATGTTGGAGCTTAAGCCTAAAAACCTCAGAAATGCCATCACTGAATATTTAAAAAATGCTCTTTTCCACCATCATTGAGTATTTCAAGTTTAAGGGATTACTACAATCATATTGTTGTGTTGTAAGAATGTAAGCATGATAGGTAAACAAAAATACAATGGTAAACAAAAGTGAACTGAAGGGCATGGTGTATGACTCCATCCAACATTTTTTAGACCTATATTAACATCTTCATAGCTATGCCAAAATATGAGATTAGAGAAGGCCACATGAAAGCATTTAGAAGGTCAATTTTGTAGATGTTATTGCACGTGTTAGTGATGGCAAGACCCCAAGTGCCTATGTTTTTGTTCCACAAAATTATACCTCATGCATGCTATGAGGCTCGCATAACTCAAATGGATGTAAAACCGGTGGAATTGAACTGCAACTACTTTACTTATATCAATTCATCATTCTGTGTAGATCCTAAACATGTCAAGGATAAATATCACCTACATTATGGTGTTTTCTCAAAGCTGCTTATCGATCTATGCTAGTTATTTGTACAATGAGCGGAATAATGATACTATGGAGATATTGTTCATCAAACATCAATTTTTATAAAAATGGAACTTAGACCGAGAGAAATTATCTCAATTTCTTATACTCCCCCTTAATTTCTAGCTTCTAACTTTTATCATTCCGAAGTTGAGAGTGTTTTTCTAGAGATGGAACATTCTTGATCGTAAATGCCAATTTTTTTATCAAATATTTGAACGATTCTTTTCCCAAAGGCTTTGTAAAAATATCTGCAAACTAGTCTTGATATCTGTAAAATTTTAGACATATCTCTTTGTTGCTAATCATCTCCCTGATGAAATGATATCTCGTGTCTATATGTTTACTCCTATTGTGCAAAACATGACTTTTAGACAATGTTATTGCTGAGTTGTTGTCACAAAACATTGGTGTAGCTTCTTACTGATTCTTCCTAAAATATTGCATTATTCTCCTCATCCAAACAATATGTTATGTTGCTCTTGTGGGTACTAAATACTTTGATTTTGCTGAAGAAAGAGTGACTATGAGTTGTTTCTTTGATTCCCATGAAACTATCACTTCTCCAAAATGAAAAAAATAGCCACATGTACTTTTCTTGTTATCTAGAATGCCGACATTGTCACTATCTAAATAGCATATACCGTAACCAATGCAAGATAGACATGTGGAGGAATTTCAGTCAAACTAAGGGAAATGGATTTGAGCGGATTGAAAATTCCTGAAGAGTAGGAGCTAATTGATATTTCGGGTCCGTGTCGAAGGTCAACATATTTTGAAAGACATGGGGAGCTATATAATTGACTCGAAAATTATAACAGAAAAGAGGAGACAAAATATATGCAGCATCATACGAAGCAGAGAATATACATAAGGGAATATAAAAAGCAGCAGCTCAAGGTTTGATATAGAATAAAAAAGACACGTGTAGTAGCAAAAATCCAAAAGAAGAAATAAAAGGATATTGTAGAGAAACAAATCCAGAAGACAATTTTTTGTAAGAAAAAGAAGCAAACGCCAGGACACATGAAACGAAACAAAAAAATGTGAAGAGTCATAGCTCTGAGTTTGTAAGAAGTTTTTAAATTGAATATAATAGTTTTATTTTATGCGTTTTTGTGTTTTGGTTGTGTCTTTCCCTTAGTGGTTGTAGTTGGCACCATATTTTTCCAAATCTTATCATGGCACTAAGTAGATCCACTTTTTAGTTTTAATATCTAGTAATTACATGTGGGTGATTTGGAGTGTTGTGAAATGCCATAATGTAGGTTTAGATGGTGCTAACTATGTGAGTGATAGTGTCTCTTTTTTATTTATATCGTGCCACACAATGTTCCTTTAGACTTGATCAAGACGAAGGCTCTTTGGCCCCTAATTTGACCTTTTCCACGTCTAACAAATACCTCCTTCACTATCAAAGTACTCCTTTACTATGGTTTCAATATATTCATTCTTCACCTTCCTCTCTTATCACTTACTTATACTCTCAACGAAAATCTCTGACCATGTAAGAATCATCGACGTTATAACTATAATTTGCAATATTCAATTCATGGCTCTCTCATTTTTTAAGCTCCTCTTGCTTGAAACATGCACTTTTTTCCTATCCTTAGAAGCAAGCAACTTCTCTACTCGAAGCTACTCATATAAATTCTTAATTTGTAGATCCTTTGTATAGGGAAAGTAAAAACTAAGTGAAAGCTACCCTATAATGAATGATTGCAAAAATATTGGCAAACATGAAATTGAAATGATCAAAATTATCTATAATCGAATAAATAACATAATTTTGGTGAGGGATCTGGCCAACGTGGAAGTTATGTTGGAGCTTAAGCCTAAAAACCTCAGAAATGCCATCACTGAATATTTAAAAAATGCTCTTTTCCACCATCATTGAGTATTTCAAGTTTAAGGGATTACTACAATCATATTGTTGTGTTGTAAGAATGTAAGCATGATAGGTAAACAAAAATACAATGGTAAACAAAAGTGAACTGAAGGGCATGGTGTACGACTCCATCCAACATTTTTTAGACCTATATTAACATCTTCATAGCTATGCCAAAATATGAGATTAGAGAAGGCCACATGAAAGCATTTAGAAGGTCAATTTTGTAGATGTTATTGCACGTGTTAGTGATGGCAAGACCCCAAGTGCCTATGTTTTGTTCCACAAAATTATACCTCATGCATGCTATGAGGCTCGCATAACTCAAATGGATGTAAAACCGGTGGAATTGAACTGCAACTACTTTACTTATATCAATTCATCATTCTGTGTAGATCCTAAACATGTCAAGGATAAATATCACCTACATTATGGTGTTTTCTCAAAGCTGCTTATCGATCTATGCTAGTTATTTTGTACAATGAGCGAATAATGATATTATGAGATATATTGTGGTCATGAAAGATCAAATAAAGAGTGCTTTCGGCTATAATTCAAAGCAATTACTTTGTTGTCGTATATGTTTATCCGTCATATTATCAATTCTGGAAAAATTTAAGTAAAGAATTTTTAAAAAATTAGACTATGTAAGGGATCTACTTTGTTATAGTGATTATTTGATCAAAGAAGAACCACATTAAAGTTAAATGGATTAAATCCCCCTGTAAAGTTACATAACACTCCATTGACATATGTAATGTGGTTTAGATAGAAAGGAAAACATGCAAAGAGGCTGCATAGATCATGTACCATAAAAAACATAGCAGAATTCTTAATAATTATAACAAAAATTAATAAGGCTTCACTTACATTTTCCAATACAATATTTAAAATTTTTAGTGGTGTGAGGCATTTTTGTTTATGGCATGGTTTAGGGGATATCTGTTTTCTTGTAGACTATTATTTTTCCTGGCAACACTCATCCACCATTAGGATTAGCTCCTATAAATACAAATTTGAATGCAAGACCTTAGGCATTTCCCTGGGTTGTTAGTTTGGACCCAATACACTTTTCATCATAGAAGTAATCACATCAAGAATTTAAAATAAATATTCCCTTAATGGAATTAATTTTCCTGTATTTGAATATTTTATCACCTGCTGCTCCTGTGGAAGGATCCTATATTGTGGAAGGTGTGTCAGGATCCTTTCAATCTCTCCTATTTCCCCTGAATATTATTTAATTTTTTCATTCCTCTTACAAACTCCACTGGCTCTCTCAGGTAATTTTAACTTGTCTCAATATATACCTTAATTTTAGTATGGGAGTTCATGTATATATACTTATTGAATACATACACTTACTAAGTATATGCTAGGTGAACAGTTACCCCAACAGACCTAGGGGATAAGAATAGGGGATTAGAATTCTGAGTTTGTAGAAAAAATTAGGCGGATAGAAATAAAGTACAGAATAAAACTACTATAAAATAGATCACAAACCCAAAAATAATCAGCACTGATGTGCGCCTCAATTATATTCCTTTCTTTGGCTTTCTTGTTTTAGAACGATTACGTGTGCCTCACATATTTTAAGAGGGATTTAACTCAAAAAACACAACATCCAAGCAGAGCATGCATCACATGTGTTAAAAAATATCTTTATTAGATTTATTTGCTTTTCCTAATTTTATAATTAAAACAGGACTGAAATGTTTAATAAAAACAACAACAAAAAAAATGTAGTGCATGGATTAAATCAAACATCAATTTTTATAAAAATGGAACTTAGACCGAGAGAAATTATCTCAATTTCTAATACTCCCCCTTAATTTCTAGCTTCTAATTTTTACAATTCTGAAGTTGAGTGTGTTTTTCTAGGGATGGCACATTCTTGATCGTAAATGCCAAATTTCTTTTTATCAAATATTTGAATGATTATTTTCCCAACGGCTTTATAGAAATATTTGCAAACTAATCTTGATATCTGTAAAATTTTAGACATATCTCTTTGTTGCTAATCAACTCCCCGATGAAATGATATCTTGTGTCTATATGTTTACTCCTCTTGTGCAAAACATGACTTTTAGACAATGTTATTGCTGAGTTGTTGTCACAAAACATCGGATGTAGCTTCTTCCCAATTCTGCCTAAAATATTGCATTATTCTCCTCATCCAAACAACATGTCATGTTGCTCTTATGGGTACTAAATACTTTGATTTTGCTGAAGAAAGAGTGACTATGAGTTGTTTCTTTGATTCCCATGAAACTAGCACTTTTCCAAAATGAAAAACATAGCCAGATGTACTTTTCTTGTTATCTATAATGCCGACATTGTCACTATCTAAATAGCCTATGAGTTTGAAATTGTCTAATGTTGAATATAATATTCCATAATTTTTACTTCCACATATATACCTCAAAATTATTTTTACAACCTACTAATTTGAGTATTTAGGGGAGTCCATGAGCCTTGAGATGAGGCTCACACCTTACATAATATTAGGCCTTGTGGCCATCAAATACATGAGACTTCCAACTAGTCTTGTATACAATGTTGGATCCAAAAATGATCTGTTGTCTTGTTTGTTTAAATTGAATCGTATTGCAACTAGTGTTGGTATTGGCTTATAATTCATCATGTTAAATATTTTGAAGATATCATTAGCACACTTTTCTTGTGAACTAAAAATTCTAGCTTCTGATTGTTGAACTTCAATGCCAAAAAGGTAGTGTATGAGATCTAAATATGCCATCTCAAATTATTTATTCATTAGTGATTTAAATAAATCTATGGATAGGTCTCCAATAATGATTAAATTATCCACATATAAAAACCCACTCATGAATGATGATTTCACATCCATATGATATATAGGCCATTTGTTTTGAGCTATTATTACTAATATTGTTCTTACCGCATCAAAACATAATACTGGAGTAAACGTTTCATTATAATCTACTCCATATTATTAAGTAAATCTTCTTGCAACCAATCTAGCTTTATGCTTATAGAAGTTTCCATCTGTAATGTACTTGGTCTTGTAGAACCATTTCACTCCTATCACGTCCTTTCCTTTAGAAATATCTACCACATCCTATGTCTGATTCTTCTCTATGGCGTATATCTCATCATTCACGAATTGAGCCCAATTTTCTTCATTCATTATTTCTTGAAATTAAATTGGATCTACAAATTGAGAAAACAATATAAAAATGAAAAAGAGTCAGCCATGTCAACATTATTAAATTCACCAAGACTCCTTTTTCTTCACTACAAAGGACTATCTAATGATGGGTTGGTTTGATATGAACAAGCTGGACTAGATCCAAGAACAATCATTGAATGACTTAGTGTTGGTATTCCTTGGGGAGTCTCTTGCATAGATGAAATTGATTATAACATTGTAAACCTTCTAACTATTGATGGAGGTGTAACTTGTGCTATAACTTGAGGTACATTTCTAGGAGTTGAAGAAGGTATAATGCCTTGTGTTTTTAGCTCTTCATTTGTCATATTATCATGTGGATTAGTTGTTACTATAATGAATATTTTTCTATACTTCTATCACATGCCTCATTATCAATGAATTGTACATTGAGAAGAAGATTAGAAGTTTTCTTGTGACAATATTAAACAACTTATAGGCTTTCATATTCTTTGAATATCCAAAAAAAAAAAACACGTTTCTCCTTTGTTGTCTAATTTCTTCCTCATTTCATCAAGCACATGTGCATATGCCACACAACCAAATATTTTAAATTATGCAACATTATGTTTTCTACCAATTGAAGCTAGTTGAGGAACCATGTTTCTAACAATGTTTGTTGGAAACCTTTCTAAAATGTAAATAACAATTGTTATTGCTTCTACCTATTGCTCGTTTGGAAAATGCTTGGCCTTCATCATACTTCTGGCCATTTCCACCATAGTTCTATTCATTCTCTCCACCACTCCATTTTTTTTGGGTGTATACCTAGAAATAAATCACTTTCAAATACCATGTTTCTTGCAAAATTTTAGAAATGCATTGGAAACATACTCACATCCTTTATTTTTCCTCAGAAATTTGATGTAGTATGCGCTTTGATTTTCTACCAGAACTTTTAACTACTAAAATATATCTGATTTCTATCTCAAAACGTACACCCATGTCTTCTTGGTATAATCATATAACAAAGTTAGCAAATATGAATATCCTAATGTCGAAGAATTTTTCATTTTTCCACTTAAATCTGACTTGATAATGTCAAGTGGTGCCATTATTCTTATTGATTTTCCAACTAGAACAGTTTCTCTATGTTACTTTTCCGAAATGCATTCTCAACAAATCCTTTCTAGTGTTTGAGTCAAAGGTAAACCTTTCACTTTGTTTTTGTTATTAGTAAATTAAATCCTCTAAAATTTAAATTCCAATATATGACATGTTAGAGATATGATTAATCTTTTATTACTATCTGAAAAGTTAATTGTGTTTCTTTAGCTCTAGATTGAGCTTCAAAATTCACTTTGGAATAAGCTACAAAGAATGCTCTGGAATGATCTCCAAACGAAACTATCTTATCTCCAAAATGAAATTCCTTAGCTCTATAATGAATAAAAACCACCTTAACTGCAACTCCCGACTGCTCATAAAATACTTGTTGTTATTTTCTCTTTTTACCTAGTTTTAATCCCATGGGAAACATTATACTTCTTATCATTTTCACTTTAGCAATCATATGAATACTTGGAGCTTTATCCACAATCACATATTCATTGTATTCAATATATAATTTGTGAACTAATTGATCAACGTTGATTATTAAGATTATGATTCAAACTTGTAACATGATAAACATCATGCATAATATTTTTCTTCCCATGCTTAATTAGAAAGATTCTTGTTCCCTTTCCTATTATAGTTACTTTTATCACCGAATCACAACACCCTTATGTTTACATAATCTCATATACTTAAGCTCACGGTGTGATTGGATAACATGGGTACTATCTCCAAGTTGTGGGACCTGCTACTTGAGATAGACCTCTAGAGAAAGCTGATTCTTGGTCCTAAACTACCTGCCACAATCTACTCTAATGCAGGGTAAACTAATTGTTCTAATCTAACTTTCCAAGGAAACAAGGACAGAGAATGTATAATATGAAATCCTACACTAAAGCGGTGATACACTAGAAAATGAAGGGGGTGAGATTAGTCTTCTAATGTGTGAAAAACATTATTAAATTACATACTAGAAGGGGTGATAACAATTCTCCACAATCTAGCAAATGCATTCACAACAATATTTCATACATGCACAATAATAATGATTCCATGCAACAACATAAAATAGACAAAGTATTTTTGTAATGAAGGTTGAAAGGGAAAGAAGATTGCAAACAAACACAATAGGGGAAGATACATCCACAAACTTGTATTTTATTGCTTCATGATATACACAGTTCAATCTATTACAAGATAAGGGCTTGGATCACCATGCAAGGAGTCCACCATAAGGGCATGTAGCACATTGGATTCTCAAAGAAATTTTGACAGAGCTTTGCTACAACTAAAACTACCTCCTTTTACAATGAGTCCAACACTCCAATTTATAGAAGAATGAGAAGAGAGAGAGAAGGGGGAAAATGGAAATCCTGAAATCTGTCCTTCAACCACTTTTAAGATGCATTAAGTGGGGTGAAATTATTTTATGTTACTTGTAAAAGTCTCCCCATACTGTCCCAGGTGATACAACAGAGAAATAATGATGACCATGCCTCTTAACTGCACACCCAACTAGCAAATAAAACACTGTCATGAAACCAAACACATTTTATGAAAAATATGCATATGTTTCTCATCAAATATAAAATTTCTTAATTTTTTTACATCAGGCTCAAAGCCATGATTCCAACGGTACCAATTTTGTGTGATTTTGTTGAGAAATGCAAAAGTTATGGCCTTCTCAGTGCAGGCAGCTATTTTGGATTTGACAGGCGTTTTCTATCAATTGACGGGACTAAGCATTAGCTGCCTGGAGCCGAATATGTTTATTTTATTTAAATATATTTAACCTCATTAAAATTAAGACCATTTTTATATAAATCCAAGCTCATTCTAGAAATTCCAATTTTATGAAAATCGGAGTTCAGAGTCAAAAGTTATGGCCGTTTGAAGTTCGTCAGGTCAAACTTTGACTTTTCTCTTTGCTGCAGTTATTTCGGAAAAGTTGGGTCCATGAATCCTGGCTGTCCCAGACACATTCTTCCACATTTTCTGATTCAGGCCTACTTGTCCCTACGCATCTGCTATTGACCGGGCCGTGACAGACAAGAAGAGAGATCTCCATCGATGAAAGTGATCGGCCTATTATTGAAGACTGCAATTCAAGTACTTCTGAATCAGGTAGCCTCTTTGTGGAATTGAATTCTCCAAGTAGAGAGGGGACTTCATTTGATTTTCAAAATTTTGCTTCTCATTCTGCCCCTTTATTTTTAAATTTGATACGGTTCTCCAAGAAACAAGGCCTTTAAGAGATATCCATTTTGAAAGGTATACTCCTGTGTTTCAAATAACCTCTGCCCCTTATCAATTTTTATCCCCCCCCCGGGTCACCTCCTCAAAAAAACATGGCCTTACCCCCACCAAAACCCCCATTTTTTGTAAACACCTTTGGTTTTATAAACTTTACAGGGAAACAACACTATAACTAGTGATCAACATCTAAATATTTTTATCAATATGATGGAAGACTTTGAGATTGAACATAAAGATGTATATATCAAGTTGTTTATCCATACCTTGGAAGAAGATGCCAAGGACTGGTACAAATCTTTGCCAGATAATTTCATTGATTCATGGACCGAGATGAATAATGCATTTAGACTATAGTATGGTGACAGAACTGACCCTAGATTTCTTCTGTCAAAATTCGAAAACATCAAGAAGAATCATAATGAGTCAGTACATGATTTCAACACAAGATTTAATAAGACCTATAGGATATTGTCTGTTAGGATAGGGCCATGTGATGAATCATGTTTGATCCAATGTTCAGATGCATTTGATAAAAATGCTTCTTACTACTTGAGGGAAAAATACCCTACTAATTTGAGGCAGGCCTTCACCATGTCTCTGCAAATAGAAAACAACATTAAGGCAATTGGAAAGCCTCTAGAAAAGGAGGGTGTAAAAATAATTAACCTAGAAAAACCTCCAACAAGTAAGGCTGCTGATTTAGAGGAAGTTGTAAAAAATTGGCAGGGGCTGTCAAAGAAATATCATACAAATTAGCCCAGGCAAAAAAAGGAATTGGGCAGAGTTCACAAGGCCAAGACAGGTTTACAAATCATCATAGAAATGATCAGAGACCTGATGACAGAGGCAAGGGACATGTTGGATTGGGAAATAAATAGTTCCAACCTAGGGAAAATAGAATGGTACCTGATCCTTTGGCTTCCAGAGTTGTTGTTGTGGAGGAGACATATGTTATTGATTGGTGTGACCGATGTTTCATGCCCCATGCTCATGTGAGGAAGATCAATAGGAAGAGGAAGAAGTTGGTGATGATAATGATGATGATGTTTACATGATGGGTTACTCCATGAGCTCACAATGAGGGGAAACTTCAACTGAGGTAATAAGTGCAAGAATTGTTGCTGATTTTTGGGATTGCATCCACTAGGTACCTATTCTTCCTCCCTCTCATACTTTAGAAGTAGATTATATACAAGATTTTGAATTTACCAATAATGAATTTGAATATTTGAGGGATTTAATGTTAAAGAAGTATGACAGAGGCATCCCCTTTCAGTAGGATATGCAATTGTTGATGAATGCTTTTATGGCTCAAGAAAAGGAACACAACACAACAAGTAGGGTTGTTAAAGGGAAAAGGCCTTAGGCCCAGCCAAAAACTCCATTGCTTTCAAATTTTCCTAAAGAGGCTCCTAAGAAAGATTCATCTGCCAAGGGCCTTGCTATCCCAAACAAAAATTATACCCCTCCTCATGCCCAAGTTGTCAAAAATCATGTGCCATCTAATGAGTGTGTCAACCTTCCTTCCAATGTTACCTTGCCAAATTATGTCCCTCATGATATTGCCCAAGTATTGAGTCAGATCAAGATCTCAGTTCTAATTGTTGAATTGTTTAGGATTCCTGAGCACAAGAAGAGGGCTTTTGAGTATTTGGGGCTGAAAAAGGAGAAGACTACCCTAAGTAGAAATATAAACATTGTGGAGACTCCACAAGTCATTGAAGAGTTGGAGACACCACCAGTGTTGGAGGAACTAGATGAACCACCTGAGGTTTATTTGGGAACATCCCTAGTACATTCTCAGTTGAATGTGGATGCATTCTTCACCACTTTGATCATTAAGGACATATTGTTGCACAAATTTATGTTTGACTCAGGGGCATCATGTAATGTTATGCCTCTATAAGTCATGAATGAGCTGGATATCAAGGTAATAACAACATATGGGAAGTGTACTGCTATGGATTCCAGAGAGGTGCCAATGGTGGGATGTGTGAAGGGTCTGGTGGTACAACTTGCTATCCAGGTAAGAATTTAAAGCTTGATGTAGTTATTGTTGATTGCCCAGCCAAGTTGGGTATGTTGTTATCTAGAAAATGGGCTGCAAGTGTTGGTGGGAGTGTTCAAATTGATATGTCCTATGCCACCATCCCAATTGAGGATATCCTTGTCAAGTTGTATGGGGAGAAAAAAATGTTCCACCTTATTGTAGATCCCAACAATGCATCTTATGAAGTATTGTACAACAAGTGTTGATGTTGATAAATTTGTAGGATTTGCTAATGGGAAAAGAGCACAAGATTGAAGAATGCAAGTGTCCTGAGTAGGCAGGCTCTCCTTGGACTTTATTATTTTATGGAGCTTGCTCCAAGTTTGGAAATGGTGTTGGTGTTGTTCTAATCTCCCCAAGTCAGGAAGAGTTTGTATTTTCTTTCAAACTCAACTTTGAATGCACTAACAACATTGTTGAATATGAGACATTGTTGTTAAGTTTGAGGATTGCTTGGAAATATGGTGTTAAAGACATCATTGTCAAGGGATATTTGAAATTAATTATAAAGCAATTCAGAAAACTGTATGCCACAAAAAATCAACAAATAAAACAATACAAGCATGCAGTTTGGGATTTCATTGAGATGTTTGTTTCATTCAACATTGTGCATCATGATAAGAAGTTCAATGATTTGGAAGACAAAATTGCAATATTAGGATCTTGTTTTGATAATTGTGCAATGTCCCCATTTTTTTTGAATATGATGTTGAGGTGTTAACAAGGCCATCTATACCTGGAAATATTAAGCATTGAAAATTTTTTGATGATGATGCTTAGGTCAGAAGATTTCTACAGAACAAAGAGGAGTTTTATGATCAGAATATTGATTGGGAGCCAATGGTGTGCATAGCAGAGGGTAAAGAAACCTTGTTTGGAAAAGGCATTATCTAACTAAAGACTAATACCATTCCCAGAGGGTTGGTTGCTCTTGAGTCCAATTTTGATAATGCTGATCTCATTATTAACATATGCATGGAAACCTCAAGGGATATTGAGGAGGATGACCTTGGCACGAAGGAGAAACCAAGGAAGATATGGTTGGGAAGCAATCTCAGCAAGGAGGAGAAGCAATGCTACATCCAATTACTGAAAAGGTATCAAGATTACATGGCTTGGACTTATTATGAGCTGAAGGCATACAAAGAGGATCTGTTTCAACATGAGATTCTCTTAGAATTCAATGCAAAATAATTCAAACAGAAACAAAGGCCAATCAATCCACTCCTATCCCTTAAAATGCAAGAGGAACTGAGGAAACTGAGGGATGGAGGGATTATTCATCCTACCAGGTATTTTTCTTGGGTTGCGAACCTAGTACTAGTCAAAAATAAGAATGGTGACATTAAGTTGTGTGTGGATTTCAGTTTCTTGAATAGAACATCCATGAAGGATAATTATCCTTTACAAAACATGGAAAACATGCTGCAACTAGTGACTGGTTCTGAGCTACTTTCTAAGTTGGCTGGTTTCTCTGGTTATAACCAAGTTCTGGTGAAGGAATCTAAAAGAATTAAAACAGCCTTTTACCACTCCTTGGGGAACTTATGTATATGTCAGGATGCCCTTTATTCTGATGAATGCTGGAGAAACCTTTCAGAGAGCAATGGATGTTGCTTTTGCTGGTTACATCAATGATTTTATTACTGTATACCAAGATGATGTAACTGTGTTCTCTATAAAGAGAGGTGATCATTTGCAACACTTGGAGAAAATGTTGATTAAGATGAAGAGAATATGGAATTTCTCTCAATCCAAAGGAAGTTCCATTTCAGAGTACAGAAGGTCAATTCTTGGTCCCATTGTGTCACAGGAAGGGGTGATGATTGATCCAAAAAGGGTAGAGGCCTTAGCAAGGTACCAATTCCAAGAACCAAGAAGGGGATTTAGTCCTTCTTTGGGCAGATAAACTTGATCAGAATATTCATATACAATTTTGCTAAGTTGACCATTCCAATCATTGACATGCTAAAGAAGGACAAGACCATCAAATGGGAGGAGAATGTCATTCAAGATTTCAATGGGATTAAAGATGCACTAAAGCATGCACCTGTTCTAGCAGATCCAGATTATAAGAATCCCTTTCAACTGTTCTCTTTTTCTTCAGTGAACACTATTGCATCTGTCCTGCTACAAAAAGATGATGAAGGGGCTGAGAGGCCAATTGTCTTTTTCAGTAAGGCATTACAGGGGGCTGAGCTGAAATATACTATTATGGAGAAACAAGCATTTTCCTTGGTAAAAGAAACAAAGGTTTTCAGGCCTTACATTTTTAGTTCTAAGATTGTTGCCTATGTTCCCCACACCATGGTGAAAGACATCTTATCTGAGATGGAAGTCTCAAGAAAAATGTGCAAATGGGTGAACAAGTTACAAGAATATGACATGGATATCCAAACCACGAAGTTGGTGAGAGGTTTAGGCTTGGCTAAGCTTATGGCTAAGATCAACTTACAAACTGTTGAGGTGAATGAGGTAAGAGAAGGAAGGGTAGATGTCTTTGAGAAACTAATGAGTTCTGAATGGTACAAGGATGTGATCTTTTATCTCAACATTTATACTGCCTGAGTATCTGAGTAAGAACTAGAAAAGGCCCTTAAGTTGGCTTCCCAGAATATTTTATTACTGATTATGGGTTAGCTTGAAGAACCTAAGGTAATCCTCTTAAGGTGCATTACTAAAGATGAAGCCCCCAAGATAATTGTGATCTCCATGGAGGAGTTGTGGGGCATTTTTCTGGAAGGGTCACAACACACAAGATCCTGAGAGATGGTTATTGGTGGCCAACTATCTTCAAGGATGTAAGTCTTTTGGTTAGAATATATGAGAGTTACTAGCGCTTCTCTGGAAGACTGAAAGCTTTAGGCTCACTTCCTTTGCAGCCTGTATCAATTGAATCCCCATTCAAGAAATGGGGGATGGATTTCATTGGTGAGATTTCAGAACCTTCAAGTGCTGGCCATAAGTTAATTCTTGTAGCCACTGATTACTTCACCAAATGGGTGGAAGAAATCCCCACCAAAAGAGCAACACACAAAATTGTCATGAATTTTCTATTGAACCATATCATCTGCAGGTTTGGGGTGCCAGTCAAGATTGTTGCTGACAATGCCATGAGCTTTAGAGCTAAACCTTTGGTGGCGATGTGGAAAGAATATGGGATCAACTTGACATATGCATCTAATTACAATCCCCAAGAAAATGACAAATTGATTCTAGTAATAAAAATTTATTGAAGATTATCAGAAGAACCTTGGAGATGAACAAGAGAAAATGGGGTGAGAAGTTGAAGTTTGCTATCTAGGAAGACCGAATTACTGTTAAAATAGCCACTGGAAAGAGTCCATTTGAGTTGGTGTATGGAACTCAGGCCCTGGTACCCCTGCATATGTAATCATCCTCATATCAGTTCATTCAACAACTGGAAGATCAAGAAGTAAGTCCATTTGATACCTGCATTAACCAAGAATTGTTGAACTTGATGAAGAAAGGAGGGCATCCCACCAAGGCATGTAAAGTTCAGAGAAAAGAGGAGAAGTTGTTTAAAAAACAGAAGGTCAGCCAGCCCGCAAGCTTTCAATGTTTGGCGATCTTGTGCGTTATGGGATAGCAGACATGAAGATAAGGGAAAACAAAACAAATTTTATGTACTTTGGATGGGCCCTTACTCCATAGAATCAGATTGGTGATGCATACCTTCTTTTTTAAGTTTGGATAGATAATTGCTCGATTTTCTCTGTTAATTTTCATGCATTTAAAAGCCATTTTTTGGTTGATTCCCCGATACAAGGTGAACAATCATCTGTATAGTTATAGTTGGTTGGTTGTTTTCTGTCTTTCGATGTTATTTTTCACTGGCCCCCGGTGGCCTATTTTCACTGGTTTCTCATTTGGTTTTTGGGGGATGGTCTGGTTTTGTGCTCGTCAATCAGAATCCTTTTCCCCAAGGGCTATTTTGGCACTTGGTGCTAACCTTTTTTTCTTTGGTCACTCGCAGGGAGTGCCCATTCCCCTAGTCGAAGCCGTGTTG